>JMFS01005001.1:0-14312 GCA_000699545.1 Podiceps cristatus
GGGGGGGAGGGGAGGAGGAGTGCTTACTTCTTGAATAGATGATATCTGAGATAGAGGTTCTCATATCTTCAGAGCCACCAGTCAATTTCCGAAGGCACCTTAATCCCTCATTCATCTTATTCTTTTGGAGAAGGGATAGTCACAGAATTCTGTGGGTTTTTTAAATCCCCTTAGCAAGCAGTCTTGAGACCCTGTGCAAAATATTGTCGAGGTAGTTTCCTCCCCTCCTTCTAAGCTGAGAAAATGACCTCCCTGTGTAGAAGTGAGAGGTACTCTTAGCCCATGTCTGACACTCATCAGCCATGGTAAACCTGATCTGTTCCTCTAGTTCTATTCAGAACACCAGGGTACTCCTTAGACATTTGAATATTTTTTATTCAGGTCTCAGAATATGAATCTTATTTTCCTTACTTTTGTTCCATAATGCAACATTCAAAGCCTTCTCTAAGATCTTGTGCAAACTTGTGTGAAACGTGAAAAAATGGATCTTATGCTTTACGAGTTTTATTATACCAAGACTTGACTGGCAAGTCTGACAGGGAGGTTTCTTCCAAAAGAGTATCAACCCCAGGAGAATCCAGTCTCTGGATTTTCTGCAGCCCTTGGTCCAGTAATAACCATGTTAACCTGCAGCCTTCTTTATGATTTCAGCAGTGTTCAGGCTGTTAATATGGGAAAGGTTTTTGCGGTGATTTTGAGGGAGCTAGACATACTCACTGAGCACAGAACGCAGTGTGACAAGAAGACACTTAGCAAGAGGCACTCTTGTCCTTCCAACATGCTGCTTCAACAGAGTCAATCTATCAGCAATACATGCCTAATTATTGAAACTATTTGTGTGGCTTCCAAAGTCACATGCAGGTACCTTCATCCACAGCATGCCAAATGCAGGCACTCCAGGGGCCTGGTATATTAATTTCAATTCCTTTCAAATATTTTTAGATTATCCCAGCCTTATCTGGGCCTGGGCTCCAAAGCTGAGATGAAAACCAAGGGGCTACGCAGTGCTGCAACGTCAAGGCACAACAGTAACAAGGGTCCCCACAGACAGTTAATCCCTCGTTCTCCTGCAGAAGGGACAGTGCTTCGTGAAGCTGCGAGATGATCTCCACTTACGTATTTCAGCGATGGCTGCATGCGTATGCGCGGCATTTACACCTGCATCGTTGGCATAACCAACCCTGAGAGCCACAGACAGAAGAATCTCCCTGTGTTTGTAATACAGTTGTACAGACATGACAGGATTGCTGGCACAGACCATCATCACAGCCCAGTCCCTCAGAAGTGTTCAAAGCAATTTTGAACTCGTGTCCTACTTGGAAAAATGTATTCAAAGCCACAAATCACATCCTACCATCTAAATAGCTGAGACATCCAATTATTAATTAACAGCTCTTTTTATACCCAGAGGGTGCAACCTTGCTGCTTCTGTGCATCTGTGAGTCTTCAGGAAAATCACAACTAGTTGTATAGATTAATTGAGATACTCTGCAGTGCTGCAAGGCGGTGGGATGACTGTGTGCTATGGCAAGCAATGCTGTCCTGTGGAAAATAAGTTGGGCTACCTTTGAACTGTACCACAAATGGTGACCCATGGCAGAAGTCATAGCAGGATGATACAAGCTCAAGACAGCTCAAAATTCAATCTTCAGACCCAGCAGGGCTAGTCTCCCTGCCCCTGAAAAGATGCACTCCCTCCCCACCTCTGCCAAGCGCGACTTTGGTGGAGTTGCCAATGTGGGCACCACAGGCGCCTAGCAAGGCACAGGAGTCATGCTGGCAGAAGCTCCTGCAGCTCCATCTGAGAGCAATGTGCTGGATAGTCCCGGGTGTGAGGAAAATCAAACCCCCAAGCCTCCTTCCAGGTATGCAGACAGGGATATTTTTAACCCCTGTCCCTGTGTCATACTTCCTGATCACAAAATGGAGTTAATACATGTCCTGGTGAATGGTATAAAAATAAGTGCATTAATATTTGTGAAGCATTTAGATACTGTAGCAGTGAACATCAAAGGAGAGCCCAGGAGGAAATTAACAGTTCTCTTCCATGTAAAGTTTGATTAGTGTGTGCAAATAACTCATGGTGCTGCACACTGAGCAATGAGGGAAATGGGAGCACTGAATGTCTGCTCATTCCTTGAACACCCCTCTTCTGTGCATTGAAGATGTGGAGAACCTGGTGAAAAAATAATATGCAGGCATATACGTATTGCACAGAAAGGCAGTTCTCTAGATTTGGACAGACAACTTTATACTCTAATTTGTCCTTTTGCAGGAAGGGGACTTAAAAATAGTAAGACGAGCAAATGTAAACAAAGAAATTACATCAAACACGTGATTCCATCACACCTAAAAATGTTTGTGCCCATTCAAACCACAAACGTGGCTTGCTCTACTGCGGTCCCCAATAATACAGAAATAAGTTTCAGGTCCAACTTTCTGGTACTAGTGAACATTATTTAATCCTCAGACTAGCAGAAATGAGGAAGAAAACAGACTTGATTCTAAAAAGGCCTTTCATGTGCCGGGTCCTCTACTGCTAACACAGGTTAGCCACAGTCCAAAGATTTTTAGTAGAGTAATTCTACACACAGTTCAACATATGTTAAGATTTTTCATTGCCTTTCTAACTGGGTACAGCATCTATTTCTACAAAAAGGTGTTCTGAAGTGCCAAGTTTTTGTATTTGCTGATGAAATAATATAATTCTATTGATGTATGCAACCTTAATTTAAGTAATTCTATGGAAAATATGTTGGATTTGCTCAAATATTTTACTACCAAGCACTTAACATATGCTGCAGAAGGAAATCCAAACCAGATATTAGTGCGGGAGGCAGACCTGACAGAACAGGTGCCTGTTCTGATTCATTAAAGTCAGTGGAAGTGCTGGGACTGATTTCAACAGGATGAGATATACACATTCATAGAGGAGGGATGGCTTTATGCAGAGGGGACTCAGAGGCGTGTTCTTTATTTTTAGTCCTGACAGAGTCTCATTGCAATCCTGATTTGAGCCACTTAATCTGTGGAGCGGTGATATTAATCTTGCGCTTTATAAGCTCACCTGGCTCCTGCACAAATTGCTGTAAGTGCTTTTACAAGGCTTAACATGTTTCTAGCTTTCAGCGATCACACTCAAACCCACAGGCCAGGAAAAAAACATACCATAAAAGCTCAAATTCCAGCTGGCATGAGGAAAAAAACATGTTGCTGGAAGAAACGCCAACTGCAAATGCCTGTCAAGAGATACACTCCATTTTCCTTCTTTGGGACCTCTCTGCCTCCAAAATTCGCTGGCTCCCTCCCTCAGCATATCCTTCCCCATGCAGTATCCTGTTGGCCCGGGTCAGACACAGCACTCACTGAGTCTGATCTCCTACCCGCTATGGTTTTGCAGAGCAAGGCCACCGCACAGCCCCAGAAGCATGATGTGAGAAAAAGCACCCTGCTTGTGCATGACAGCCTGAAAGGTCCACACTGCCCAGAAAGTTAGTATTGATATCAATGAGAGGAACACGTAATACTGAAGTTCTCATTCAACATGCAAAGCCACAGCACCTCCTCATTATTTTTTCCTGTTCTTTTGGGGTTTTTTTTAATACCACTTGATTTTACTGCATTTATTTACCATTCCCCTTGCATGTTACACTCTAACTCAGAAGAGACTCAACCCACCACAGGTCAAAGTATTTCCACAGAAGTCCGTGATAAAAAATGATCCCACCCTTTGCTCCTTAGCATCAGAAGCAGTGGAGTTGTACTAGCATGATACTTAGCCTGTATTTTGCTAAATAGAGATAACATAAACTTATTCCCTCCAAGATGCTCTAAATTCTCCCATACTCCTGTACTCTCCCACTTTCCCACTCTGAATTACTGAAATACAACTGGTTCACTGGTTGCTACCCATGGCTCAACATGCGACTCTTGGATTTTACTGGCAGGTTCACAGCCACAGGACGTGCCATCCTGCATGGTCAGACACTCTGCTGAAGTCGATGAGGCTCATCCAATTTCCACCAAGAGATGGTTCCTAAACTGTATTTATTTGTTGCTCTGTTTATGAACAGTTTGAATTTAAACATTTTGCCAGCTAGGCAGTAGATATAAAACCTATTATTTTGTGCACAGTAAAATTATAAAGACCTTATTTTAAACTTATAATGATGGCAGTTGTGCTAAAGAGAAGCAGATTATTAAATGAAGGCAACAATAAATCTGTCAGAATAAACTGTAGAAACCACGGCCATAGGGTGGTAAAATGGCTGTACACTCACTGTTGTTTTACTATAACAGCTACCATTAAACTGCAGTTTTATCACCACCATTATTGATTTATTTTGCTGAACTTCCAGAACACAGCCCTGTTAAAATCTTAATTCAAAGTGTATTTCTTCTTTGCTAGCACTGAAAGAAGAAGAATATTAGGGCTTTCCACTTGGATCAGAAGCTGGACTGCAAAAAGCTCACTAAAATAATATTAGAACTTTCAACTGGAGAGGAAGCACCAGGCAGGAATTACCCCCTCAGTCGACACAGAAAATGAGAGGAACATGTGTGGGTGGAGCAGAATGCAGGTTGCATGGGTGACTTTGGCAGTAAGCAGGGACTGGGCTATGACTCCAAAAGAGCTCAGTCACCACAGATCACCTGGCTGAGGAGGCCAGCCTGGACACCTCCTGGCCAGGCTGACTTGAAACCTGAAAACATCAGCCAGAATGATCCCCATCCGGGACACCTGAACTTGTCCAAAAGGTGTAAAGAGAAATACCCACTCACCCTTCCAGCAAAGCCAGCACCACCTTCTAAAACACTTGACACCCTGAGGGGGATTCTTGGACGTTTTATAGATTTAACTAGTCAGGTTGGAAATGGAAGTTGAGTTCCCAAGGTCAACAGATGTTTAACTTCTGCAGAAACTCAGAGCTTCATGAAAAAGGTTTAATTTTGGCGCTGGGTGTCTAAGGGTTGCATAGCTGTAGACTGAGCAATTAAATCAAAGCAGAGAAAAAAGAAAATCACCCAAATCTATCATAAGCCCTTTTATATATATATATATAAACATTGAGGGGGATGGCAGGAGTCTTGCTCTGTTCATCCTTGAGCATCTTTACAAAAATCTGTCTCATTTAAACAACCCTACATTTTCTATTAGTAATGGCAAGGCCAACAGTGTACCACACAAACAGAAAAATTAATGAGAAAAAAAAAACCTAGCAGCAGGGTCATCTGATGATAGATCTCTGCTACTGCTATAAAAGCAGAAAAGGGAGCTAGCTAGGTAGGACAGAAGACTGCTTTGCCTTTGCTACTCTTTCCATTGCAGTGCCCTTTATATATGCAGGCTGAGTGGAATGCATCATAAAAGGTGACATTTTATAACAGCAGTTTGTAAATTTTACAGAAGCTTACTGCCTGTAAATCACACAGCTTATTCCCTCACTGACTTTATTACTGCAAACCCAACCATGGATAAACTCCATGCCAGTTTACCTGAAATTTATCTTTTTTATTCAGACCAAACTAAGGTCTTTTAATATTCTTTTTCTTCTAATGATAAAACCATCCTGATAATCTCATTTCCTTTACAGACATTTTGAAGAACTCTAATGTATCTTGAAAAAGCAATTCCTGGTTTTGGTAGTTTCTATCTTAACACATACTTCTGCTGTCAAAAGATATGCTTTTCCCCTTTATTTCAATTATGTGTATTTATTTTTATTCCAAATCCTTCCCAGGAACCTAACCCTTTTTAGATCTAAACTGTCTCCCTTTGACTTGCCTTGCTGTGCTTTGACTTGCTTCACAGCCAGACATCACAGACTGGTTTTTACAGGATCTATGCACAAACCTGTTCTTTATTTGGTAACATCCACATTTATCTCATAGCAGAGCTACACAATTTATTCTCCCATCTGTGCAGAGGATATTTTCATGGTTAGTCTTCACAGGCATTAATGTAAACCAATGGCACAAATTCCTCATGCATCACTGAGAGTTTTGTGAACAAGGTGGTTAGTGAATTAACTTATTTTTCCAAAGAGCTTCATGGAGCTGAGTGCCCCAGCTAACAACTTTCCCTATGTTTTCAGCAGTTCTTGCGCTCTGCTAATGGCCCTGTTCATACTTCATTTTCAACCCTTAATAGAAAGCAAGCCTAGATTCTGCTCAAAAGCCTGTTTCAAGGGTAGCGAAGGCCAAACTGTTTGGAAACCAATGTGGAAAGCTATTTCTTCAGGATGGTTCTTAATGCAATTGTTGGAAACTTCAGCCTTATTTTCCTTGGCAAACCAAGCAGGATTTGTAGTCATGTTAGACTTGGTTCAAAGCATTCGCATCTGGAGCTCAGGAAGGTGTTAGCTGTGCGAAGGTGTTGATTGCAGTGGAAACCTGCCAACATGGAGCAGGATATGACACGGCCCTTCTTCGAACTCAGCTGCTGGCTCCATGGCTGTTTGGAGTTTACATCATTTTTAACAAGGATGGCATGAATTTTAACCGATATACCCTGATTTACATCAATGACTTGGCACCAGAAGCTAGCCAGTGTCCCAAGTCCCTCAAGACTCAAAGCAGCTCATAGCCTAGGCCCCTTTTGAGGCTCGTGAAATACTTTATTCCTTACCTACATCTACAGTGTTGGGGAAAATGTTTAACTGCATGGATGACACAATCTCCCCTTGTGGCTGTTCTAGCCAGCGACATCAGACTGAAAATTAAATTCTTAGTGCCTGATTGTCTTCTCACTTATTTCCCATGGACTGGGGGGATAACTTGACCAAAATAAATGATGAGTCACATTTGCTCCAAGAGAACAAGCAGCTTCAGCATGTTGTGCTTTGTAGCTCCATGGCTCAGTAGAAAAGCAGCTGTGGGACAGCCCAGACAAGAAAAATTATTTTCTTAGATGCTTAGGAGATCTGCTACAACTTTGGAGTATAATGGATTAAAGATACCTTAAGGTGAGGTTTAGGTATTTTTAAAGGATCTTTTTGTACTGCAGATGGAATGAAATGCTTACTGGGATATTCTAAAATCCTAGGAGTTGAGTTTTCATATGCTAATAGGTTGGGACATGCAGATGGTTTGGGAGGTCAGTGTGAGAGTGGCCTTTCACTCCATCATCACATGCACTGGCCAATGACCTCAACATCTTGAGAAGATGTCTTCAAACACATTTAGTCCCCATCCACAAGGATGAACAGACTCTGTGAACGCACCACAGAGGATTTCGTAGACATACCCGCAGGTGTCCCTGCCACAGCCTTAAGCTGTCATGGCAATCATGAAGGTGTTCAGCTAATATTTACTGCTGATGCTGAAATGGAGATTTCATTTCCCAGAAGACTTCCTCAAAGTATCCACAAACAAAATCCATTTACTTCATCTTTGGTCCTCAGAAATGCATCAACATATAAAGGCACTTAATTGCTGCATTTTAAACACTCTGCTCAGAGATTAAATATTGCATAGAAAAATGGATTCCATAAAACAGAGCAGAAATCATTACATTTTCTAAATGTAAATCTCTCTGTTACTTTCCATTACTACTCTTCTTGCGGCTTCTGCTGCTGCTGCTAAATGCTGGCATGTTTTATTTGAGCTCCTTTTTGTCTGTTTTGAAGTATGTATGTAGGAAAGAGGTTGGAAAACACAGGTGGAGGGTGAGGGCTTTTTTTCAGCTGGCCACAGTGAGTTGAGGAAATATGTTTGCTTTATAAAATCAGATTTTTCAGGGTCCCAGTTCCATATGGGAAATAGCAGAGCTTGAATCATTTGGAAATGAGTTCCTAAAGATATTCCAAAAGAATTAACTTTTGAGATTATCCATTCCATGTGCCCAGGACATCTTTTTAATATGAAATTTAATCAGCATTGTGTAATGCCATTACATTTTATATTGCAAATTACATATTGTAATTACCTAATTACACATTGTAAATATATGATTACATGAATTTGCACCAAAATTCATAATTACACTTAATTACACTAATTGCATCAATCTAAACTAATCAACTACAAAATACAAGGAAAAGTCACGCAAAAAAATATCTACAGAAAATAACATTTTGAGAGTGAGCCCACATTCACAGAGTACCCAGAGACACAGCACTGCCTTGTACCTGGAAAACAATTCATAAGTAGAGCTGTGTAGGAAGCAATTTCTCTGACCTAAAGGTACTTCAATGCTCTCAAACATCTGCTTTTGCTCTGCAGTGGGGCAAACACACCTCTAGACCTTACAAAGATTTTGGAAGGTGGGTTTTTTTTTTTTCTTTTCTGCATAAAAATACAGGAGGTATCTCATTCAGCATAGCAGACCAGTTAGTTGTACACCATGGCAGGACAGGAGAGAGAGAGGGAAACAAGCCCTCAGACCAGCCCTGATCCCCTGCGGCACCAGGAGAACAAAATTTTGGTCTGAACTACAGCAGAGCAGCCACTTCAAGCAGAGCTGATTACATCAGTGTGTGAGTCTGCCATGCTGACCGTGTCTCCTTCCAAGTGTCATCCTTGCTGCAGGTCCTACATTTGCTCCCAGGGAAGGATGTGGCTTCAGTGAATTGCCAGTTTCCACCAAAAAAGCAGATACGTTCACTGGGAGCAGCAGTTCCTTCACATTTCTTAAAACCCGGCCCTAAATCTCCCACTCCAGCAACAGGGCAGGATTTTCCCCTGCTCTGCTGAGGGCAACGGTCTGAGGAGCTGATTTAGCTCTGGAGCACAGCCTTGGTCATGGGCTCAGGGCTTTTGGTCCAGCACCCTCGCCTTTTGGGGTCTGCCTTGCCGCGCCTAGTCCTTAAGCGCTCTTTCTTGCAAAATGAATACCAGCACTTTCTAACTCCATTAGAGTGGATATTGCTGTGCATTATTATAATTTACTTTCTTTACTAATTAGTGGCCTATTTTTCTGTCGGATGCTTGTCATGACTCCAGGGAAGGTTTCAATCATGGAAACATATAGTGCTTTTGATGCTCTTTCAGTAATTAAATCTCATCTCACATATTTATATACATTTCTTTCCTTTGGGGAGCAATTCTGAGGGAGGTGATGGAAGTCCTGCTGATCAGAGAGAGACAGGCAATTATGGAGTATCCTCTCCTTTCCTTCCCTTTTATCACTGCGGTATCTGTAATTAAAACTGTTGTACTGTAAATATGGCTTTACACATCTCAAATGAAAAGGAGCTGCTGCCAATAAAACACACAGTGTGCACAGTGTCATCATGAGGGAAACGAACAGAGAGATGTAGCGTATTTCCCCGTGGATGCACTCCTGTAAGTTCCATTAATACTCATAATTTAATGATGGGGTGGGTGAGAGCAGGCTATTCCAAGGCATTTAGAAGTGACATAACTTAACTGGGGTGTACTGCAGTAGCTGTGCTTTAAAATGTTGCGTCCCGTCTCCAGCCCTCTGTTTCCCAGGAAAATAATCTCTCTGGCAGTTTTTCTTATTTGACTCATAGATTTAAAAAAGACAAGAGCATTTTCTGCAGCAGCCTCTTGTCGCTAGCGTCCTTTTCGAAATGTCCCTTTCTTCTGAACAGTGTTTCCCAATGGATGTGTTGTGACCCTGGGAGTGTCCCAGATGGCAAGTGGGGAGCTGGGAAGTGTCGGAAAACAGCCTCACGGTCTAAAGCAAAGAAAATGTCATGTTCCCATGCCCATTATGTACTCCTATCTTTAAAGGCCTTTGTCAGACTCAGCGAGTTGTACACTGCTATTCTTATCCTTAGTGATATAATTGTACTCTCACATTTAATGAAAACATGAGGGAATTGCATGATGTCTGCTGTTTAACCAGAAGATCTTACCCTGAAAAAAATCAACTCATACAGAGTCATTACAATAAATATTGCTTATGCTCAAAACCAGCAATGTTTGTTTATCTACTGCCTTTCTAAAATGCCATCAATCACACAAAATGTTTTCAATATAGTTAAAATTTATGTTAATGTTTCTATTCAAGCACGTCAGAGCTAGGCAGTCCTGCAGTTAAATTTACCGATATAATCTCAGTTCTTGCTGTGTGTAACATAGTCTTTAAGCACCCAGTTACGCGTTATATTTTCCACGGGATTAAGCTCTTTGGCAGCCTTCAGCAGGGCATCACTGACTGCATCTTAGGTCTAGAACTGCAAAAGGACTTAGTCTCACAGAGCGCAAAACCATGATGTCTTCAAAATCCCCTTCCTGATTCCACCTCACTTGAGAGATGTCTCAGGTTCCCAGGACTTAATTGTTCCACGTCTGTCAGTACATATCCTTAAGGATTTGAGGCACCTTCCGAGGGATATGTGTCCTGATAACGCTGAGCAGCTTTGCATCTTGTTCATTCCCAGATCCCTCTGGGATGAGTAAACTCATCGCTTCCCCGCTTGCTTTCCCTGAAGACAGCTAGAGCACATTTATGGGGTCAATCTCTTTACGAAAGAGAAGCAGAGGAGGAGAATGTTAGTTGCCCATGTATGTGAGAGCGCAGGGCTCAGAGTTCTCACCCAAGGCACACAAGATCCACATGCAGCTCTCCGCTCTGCCCAAAAACATTTGACCCTCTCTCTCCCCTCAACATTCAAAGCAGATGATGAAAGGGATCCAGCTGCAGCTGGGTTTGCCAAGTCTGTTTTACTGAAGCTCTTCCCCCTCACATAGCCTAACCCACCATATATCGAAGCAGACACAAAGCAACACCGCGTTCCAGCCTGTCTTGCAGTGACACCTCCCAACGGGAGCCGCAGCGCCGGGCACTGCAAGCTGCAAGCCCTTGCCTGGCTCTGGCTCCTGCATTTCCAGCCACCTGAACTTTCTCACCGCTTGCATGGGGTGAAAGAACATTCTCTCACTTTGCAAAGGTGGGCAGGGAGCCACACAGAGGAAATAATGCGAAGTGTTAACCAAATTCAGGTGCCTGGTTTGGTCCTCTGAATGTTGCCCTATTAAGCCTAACCTGGGTTAATTATTTTAGGTCTCTCAAATGAGCCCAAGCTAGAATTATCCACAAGTTACCAGAGAAAAAGAAGGAAATATTCCTAAAGGTGATTTACCCCACTTACCCTGGGATGTTCTTAGCCTGTTCCACATGCACTGCACCAGAGTGGACTTTCAAATATTGCCAGCAGTGCCTTTGCACAGAAGTGAAAGCGTGATCTTTCCCTTCCCTTCACCTGACACTTTGTACAATGTTAGCTTAAAGACCTCCAGAGTTCTGCCCCATAATCAAACTATTTTGTGAGGTCAAGAGTGAAGCTGATAACTATATTGGTGAAGAAATGGTTTCTGAGCACTCTGTGCTCACAGCGTCACATTTAAAGCTGTGCAAATACAAATCGATTTTCATTTTAATGTCTGTTCCTAAAAGTAACGTATTTATATACTCAGTCAAATGAAACCTCTCATTGTGATTTTAAGCTGGCATAAACATTTTCAAACTGAAATTAAAGTTTTTTTCTATTTTATATTGAAAAATGCACACACTTCCACTGTTTTCTCAGGCTGCTTTAAAAAAAAATAACAAAATGTAAAACTCTCTTGCTCCAAAAAAAAAAAAAAATCCATATAGAAATGTCTTTAACCACACCTCTAATCGCAGTGAACCTTCAGATGGGTTTACAGTGCCTGTCACCCTCAGGTCTGGGAGTGATGGTCTTGGATGCCTTTGCTCATTCGCTTTGTGCTTTTGGCCTCTCCATGTGCTTTATTCTTCCTGACAAAACCACTGACAGAAAACTAAGCACTCAGAAAAATCTCAGCAGCCATTTCTGCGCACAATGCTGTACCAGGCTGATAATATTGTCATGAGATATATGAAGTTATGTAAATAGAGAAAACAACTCCAGGGATGCGTGTAAAATGGCAGGATATTAGCTAATTCTACTTCAGGCTGTTCTGCATTGTTCTCTGAAAACATCAACTCAGTTGTCCAGGTACAATATCTGGAAAGAAAATGAGAAAAAAAAACCAAACAAACAAACAAAAAAAAAAAACAAAAAACAAAAAACAAACAGCATTATGCCAAATCATATTGCTTCATACCATCCTTGTATCTTGGATATCACGCTGTTCTTTTCTCCCCAAAGGAGGATGCATCGGGAACATAAAAGCTCATGGCTGTGCCCAAGTAGGGAATGACTGCACAGAGGAGATGTGAAATAGGTCAGACTTCTGCCTGGGAAAAGGATGACGGAAGGAGCAGGTTAAGCTTGGCAATCTTGTTTGGTCATAGGAAAGTAAATATGGAAAGATTAACAACTATTGTTCATAATCCAGAAACTACAGAGCACCCGATAAAATTATTAGACAGTGGGGTTAAAACACAATGTATAATTAAAGCACAGACCTCATTGTCAGGGGATGCTGAAAAAGCTGAAAGTATAAATGGATCTGACCAGACAAATCCATGATAGAAAGTTTACCTGGGAGTATTAAATCTGAGGACTGAGAGGCAGCCTGTGTCTCTGGCATGCTGATTGATGAAATTTGGGTAGGTGTGGGTTTATATTTTTTCTTAAAAGGTTTTCTTAAGAATCTGCTGTAGTCTCTGGCAGAGGAAGGGTGCAGGACTGAACCGGTCTGAACATGTGCAAAAGGGAACACATGGGGTCAGAGGCAGTGGCAGAGACAGGGTGCACCCAGCACGGCGAGGGTCACGATAATGGCGATGCTACATCTCTGCTGGCGTCAAGGGTAGGGTGTTGAGCTATGGCGTGGTTAAAGACGGTCTGAGAGCCCTTTGCCTCCACAAGAAGGCAGCCTGCTTTCACTCCTCATGTCCCCAGCCCGCCATACATGTCCCCGGAGCCAGTCTTTCCAACCTCGGGAGCTTTTATTCCTACAGCGAAACTCACTCTCATTTTCTTTGTCACAACAAAGGCAGACGGCTCAATTTGCATCCAGGTGTAATAAACAATCTGCCTTTCGGGAGAGCCAGGAGAGGAAGCACCTTAATTCTTCCCAGTGAGCACTGAAAACCCTGGCACTGAGGATGAAAGCTGCAGGAACCAAAAAGCGCTCTCAGAACTTCATCCGATTAAACAGAGACATCCGTGCACGCTGCTCTCCATAACAAGCAGCAAAAAATGATTAGCCTACCAGTTAATGGGAGTGCACATGGCTCACTTCTCTGGCTCAGCCACAAAGGAGGCAACAGCAATTGCTGCGTTTGAATGGTTTCCTTACAATCACAGCTGGGCAATTAAACTCCTGCCTTCACTTGATGGCTAAGTTGGGAAACTGGGGAAGCAGGCAAAAGGATTATTTGGGGGAAGGAGGTGCCCTTACTACAGTGTATTTGAGTTAAGCCAGTGTTTCCTTTATCATTTTTAAATTGCATCAAGCCACACTCCTAAATGAAATGCTTAAATAAATGTTAAAAACCATTTTTCTAACATTTTAAACAAATGCCCTCCCCGCTTTCCTTTGCCCAGCCTACTTTTCACATTTACCACATACTCATGAATAGTTTCAGTCACCCTAAAACTATGGCTTTGGATGAATAAACTATCTTTTCTGATTTTTTCCATCTGAATTTTCTCTAAACTTCTTCATTCTCGTTATTTCAGCATAGCTGGGTTGGGAGTAGCATGTCCATGATCTTATTCTTTAGATTTTAAAAAAAAAAATATATATATTGAAAGTTAGGATATTCTTTTTAACCTACTGAAAAATCGTGCCTTTGTACAGTGGCTTTGATCCAAAGCTGAGCAAAACAACGGGAATCCTTCCCTTGACTTCAGTGGGCTGGGGACTTGGCCCTTATGCTTTTGCTGAAGAATAAGCAAAAGCTATTATTTTGGCAGTGTGAGATAATAGTTTCTTTCTTCTGTTGTGGTGCCCCAGCTCACCAAGCCAACAAAGCCGAGCGCACACTTTGCTCAGCACAGCCTGAGATGCATTTCAGAGGGGCCTTTGCCAAGGCTTTCTCCCGTCAAAGCGACACATGAGACAAACGTCATTACTATATTCAGCAATACCAAACTCCGTGTTATTAATACATATTCTGAAAAAAAATCTCCAGGGGCTTGCAAGTCAGTGTTGATTTGAATACATAACACAGCACAGGAATGGTGGAGCTGCCGGTGGAGCTGCCCCCAGCCACACAGGCGAAGCGGAAACGCTTTTAGGGGCTGCTGGGGAGTGAGTGGTGCGAGGGAGCACAGTAGGTTCATCGTGGCTCAGGACCAGGAGGATGATACCGCAGAAGCCAAACTCTAGCAATGTGTGGGAACGCAATAAAATTTTGCATTGGAGCAGACAGCAGGTGCTGATACAGTGACTGGCACTCACAAGCCAGATATGGGCTCCAT
>JMFS01005006.1:0-12082 GCA_000699545.1 Podiceps cristatus
TTTTTTTTTCTCCCCTTCCCCCCCCCTTTTTTTTTCCTCCCCTCTCCCCCTCTTTCTCTGCCTTTCAGAGAAAGAACTTCCCAGAACATTCAGGTCAACGACACACACCATTTTTTATTAACATTTGCATAATATTTTAATGCAATCATAGCTCTTCGCAATCTACAGCTTCTAAAAGAACTGCAAGGATTTTTCTTTGCCAAGAATTCAGCTCAGCAACCCACTTAGAGTATCATCCTGACACATACATACTTTGACTCAGTGTTCTCCAGTGCTCACACGTGCATCAGGTCATTTAGAGTTAACAAGATTACTCATGCTTATAAAACCCCCTGAATCAGAACTTCCCTGACTAAGGCGATCACTGTGCACGGTGCCCCTGGGATATGAAATTAAACTAATAACTCGCAGGTACTATTGTAGATACATAACCTTCATTGAAGCAACTTTTCTTCCTGATTAGGAGCAGTAGCTTTAAAAGAAATGTTGCTCCATTTACAACTCCTCTATGACTGGTATTTATGTGTTAAGTATAAGACAAACTTATGAAAAAAAAAATAAAACTTAAAACCAGCAGGCTTAAAGTCGAGAAACAAACAATCAGCTTTAGCTGTTGGGAACATTTCGACAAGTATGAAGTCAAGCAGCATGACAGCCTTCCAAAGGAATCAGTACCAGTTGTGGTCACTTTGCCAGTCTTCCTGGCAACGACATACCCCTAAACTTCCTGCAGTAGCTGGTATCAGAAGACATGGCAGAATGCAGATGCATCAAAACACATCTATACATTGTCTTTCTCCTTGCTCTCCAAAAAGACCTTATGGCTGATGTATTAAGTTTCAGTAATTGCAGACTGATGATCAGGCACTGTGAAAGGAGGAACTAGTGGCACCTACGGCACTGATATATGTTGACCTGTAGCCAGAGAGTAACGACAATCCTCCAAAAAAATTTTAAAAATTAATTTATGTTCTTGTTTGTGAACATCCTATGTAAAAGCACGATATAGAAGGTAAAAATTACACTGATCCTCTAATTTTCCTGAAAGCAACGTTACGCTGAATTGTGCTGTGGAGACACCCTGGGAGCTAAATACAACACACAGAGATCCAGCGGCCACAGCACAAACGTGCGCAGCAGCATGCGCCGTCCACAACTGCAACCACCGATACCCTGAATTCTGACACTGTGTTTATGTTCCAGCAAGTTTAGCCATCTTTTCTGGATATGCACCATATCACAGGTCAGCAGAAAACGGAGGTAACGGTAATTCTGAAAGCAACATCCTCTTCCAAACCTCCTGTTTAAAGGCAAAGTGCTGTCTTTTCTCTGCATCGATCCAAAGCTCGCAACTCAATGAACCTTTCCATAAAGATCAGCACAATTAGTCCTACTGCAATTTGAAAACTCCACGGAATTTTAAAACCTGAGAAATAGCATGCTTAATTTTAATTTCATTTTCCATTTTCATCCAACGGTTGTTTAAAAAAGCAGGGACAGAATGAGGAGGCACACGTCTCAGATACTCATTTAGGTCAGTACAAACAGTCCTTAATCTCACACCTAGTTCTGAGCACTGTGTAGCCTTTCTGAAGTACTAAATCCAGGTGGTTTTTTTTTTAAAGAAAAGGTACCTGTAATTTTTCTCTATAGTAACCAGCCCTTCATACCCACAAACCTCTCTGAAAGCAGGTAAAGAAATCTGGCAGCCAAGGTGGTCTTCCCCAGTAACACCTTCCCATTTGTGACAAGGGAGCCTTTTTGCTCCCTGGACGCATAACAAAACACCACTTATTTACTAAGGACTTTATACAACTCTAATTATCATTATTGACGAACCAGAAATATTTACAATATTTGCTGTGTTCACAGTATGGGAACAGCACAAACAGGAGATGTGGTGTCAAAATTCCAGCTCAAGATTCAGGTGCCTGTGTTTAGACAGGTTCCCCGACACAGCATCACAACTCCTGCCAGAAACAGCCCTGCTTTGCCATTGTCCACAAAGCAAAAGTTGAGGGGTTTGGTTGGCTGATTGTTTTGGGTTTGTCTGGTGATCGGGTTTTTTGTTTATTTGTGGTTTGGTTTTGTTTTGCCTCTTCAAGGAACCTAGGAATTTCTGTAACAACAAAGTTAATATCAGGCAGCCTTTCCCTAATACCCACATAACTGAAAATTCAGCAAACGACTTGTAAAGACTTTTGACTCTTCTGCTGCAGATGTTTTAGCGCTTTGAAAATTTTGTAGCTGTCAAAAAATATCACATGATGTTTTAATGACAAAATTATGAGGAAACTATGAATGAGTTAAAATATCAGGTGATGAGCCCAACTGGGAGAGTCATCAAAAGTAGTAAACAAGCTGGTACCTCCCAAATCTTGTCTGCAAGCAGCAATTGAAGAACGAACTGAAATAAGAGGTATGATAGCATTTCTTAGTAGCTTACAGGCAAGAAGCAAGCCTTTTACCTTCTCTCTGCTTTGCTACATATGTGTAATTGTAGTCGCCCAAGATCATGGTCTTTATTTAAAAAGTCAAACAGCATCGTTCTTCACAACAGATATGTCATGAAAAAGCAAAACTTGACAGCAAGAGACATTGGGTGATGCTTCCCAATAATTTTCCAGTTGAATTTAAAGCTATGTAATGAAAATATGTATGCCCTTATTTTGTTTAAGGGGAATTAACATTATTACATTTTGTGGACCAGAACCTGTATTTTAGTGCATTATTAGGGTTTTGCAGGTTTATTTCACAAGATTAAAACCTTTGAGTCATGAAATAAACCTTTTGTAGTTAAAGAAAGAAAAAGGCTTCTTGCTCTAAACAACATTTCATCAGTATTTCATCATGGTACACTGGAAATAATTCAGTAGTACATCTGGAAAGGAGGAAAAGATACATGAATCATTTTAAATCCTAATGTACATGAGCCCAAACAGCATCATACAGGGAAATAAATTTCATCAGATCTTCCCATCAAAACATCTCTAAAACATCACATATGGGTCACGGAACTGAGTAAACTGCCTCCCTATTTTCATCAGGCATTTTTATCAGGCTCTTCATGTGCTTAAAAGACAGTAAACTCTAGACAATTATAAATTCATGAGTATTATGCTGTGTGCTACTCGGAGGCAAAAATAAGTCATCGCATTTGTTTATGAAAGCCTGAAGAGACACCAGCACACCCAGAGTTTCCTACCTATTAATGTCATGGCTTCCAGAGAACTGTATTCATTTCATGGTTTAAAGCTACTTTTAGCTATTTTTAAAGAGCTTACATTTTGACCATCATGTAATCAAACCAAAAAAAAAAAAAAAAAAAAGACAGCAACTGGCTAAATCTCTTCCTGCAGCTCTCCAGGATGATGCTGGAGCGAGAGCTGACCTACTCACCTGCATTACAACTCAGATCTATAGGATCAACGACGCTGAAGCAATCACAGTGGCCACCAAATCTACTCGCCACCACATCATTTAAATAGTAAATGCGCAACGAGGCTGCAAGCATGGCTGTATCTGCATTTCAAGCAGAGTTTTTCAGAAAGGTATTAATAATTTTGAACACAAAATTTTTGAGTTTTAAAATTCATTTTCATATCATTAGCTTAGATGGCATGACTTTGACTTGCCCCTTAGAGTCGGTCGGAAACTGCAGAGAACAGTTAGATATAACTGAGGTTAACGTGTAATCATGCTACTGAACAGTTACTTTGTGCTCCCCAAGGAAAAGGTGTGTTTTAGTGGAGGGACATGTATATGCTTACAAATGAAAAGCCTGTGATATCATTTGGGGCAAAATGTGGTTTCATTATGTAAGACAATGAATAAGATCCTTTAATGTAACAGTGTGCTAGTGTAGCTACGCAGCTTTTGTCATAACACTAGCTGACTTTGAAAAAGTAGGTTTCTATTTAAAAAACTGTTTATTCTCCTTTTGCAAGAAAATGTAACTCAGATACTGATTTTCTGGAAGCTATGCCACAGTAAAACTGGCCAAAAAGAGCCACGCAGTAGGTCCTTAACAAAAAGTAAGAAAACAGATACAGACTGCACTCATGGCGGGGGAAGAGGGGGAAAAGACAGACATTCTCTGGTCATAAAACAGTCAGGTACCTCTCACAACAAACCAAATTGTGATTATTATTTTTTTTTCCCTTCTGTTTGATGAGACAGGGAAGGTAAGTGTGAAGTATGTTCTTTGCGATTCTAAGAAAATCCATGGATCTTCATTACGAGCTTACTAAAACCCCCAAACTTCTTAATTTCTAAAGGAATAGTTGCACAGGGCAGCACACGTTGATCATCCTCCCCGGTGATAAGGTTTAGAGCGAAAGGTTTCTGAATCCTGACCTTGCACTGCTGCCGGCGTAAGCAGCAGCAGAGAAAGGCACAGCACTCCAATACGTCTCCCCCAAGATGCCCCGTCTTCCCTGCGCTACACTTCCCCCTTGCACACCCCTTTCTTTGCCCCATGAATCTCTCCCGACCACATATTTCTCCTTTTATAGACCTCCTTCCTTCCTGCCTCCTCTGTGCCAGCCAGAGATAACGCTTTAGGCAACAGCCTTTTTGACTACTTCAGTCTATCATTTTAGCTCAGTCCGTCCTCGGTGACTGACTCCAACACATCCAGCTCTCTTCCTGACCTACTTACAGGCAGGACTGCAACCATTAACATCCATAAGAGGAATTTTTTCTACACTCGTATCATTAAAAATGGCTCTGTTTGTTTTATTCAGGTGTTTAATTCCACTCCTGAAGCAGACTTTGAACATGAAAACACTTATTTTGAAAAATCCACAAAAATTCAATTTCATTTGGGGATACTATTATTAAAAGACGACAAAATCTAGCGTGTACCAGCCAAGACAGAATCAGTCATTAATATTACACAACTCACCCAGTGGCTTTCTAAGTTTGTTCTTTTCTAGCATATGCATTTTTTATGGCTAGCAATAAAAGACACACAGAAGTGAAATATGGATGTCTAATGTCCGAAACATCATCATTATCATCTAATAACTGAGTACAAGAAGAGAGTGTTTATCCACTATGAAAAGAGCACTGGATGGCTAAAAATCTGGAAAGAAGACTGCGCTGCTTTTATTCAACACCCAAAAAGAAATGAAGCGTTGCTGTATCAGCCATCATACGTGCTTATGGGATGGCACTCTTGTGGATACATCTTCAGGATCATTTTAACATCCCTATGACAAGTTCAGCAATTATTTACATGCAGCAGCTATCATAGAATCATGGAGTTATGAAATATATTTTTTATCTGCCATAATACAGTAAACCATCCATAAACAACACCACGCACCACGAGAGCATCCAGCTTTATGCAACACGCTAATAAAATGGTCCAACAAACTGTTTGGCAACTGTAGGCATTTACTTTCCCAGGCAGCCTCCATGAAGGTAGCGGCTACCTCGTGTGCAAGGCAGGGCTAAAGCTCTGCAGGCCAGGACACATCGGGGAGGACCACACAGCAAGGGGGGTGGCTGTTACCCAGGACCCTCTAAGGGTGTCCATACTTTGGTGCTGAGGCCAGTACTGTCCACACTTTGCAACACATAGAAATGGATAAAAACAAGAAACAAAACCTGTTCAAGGTCACCCAAAGAATACAGCTGCTGTGAACAAAATAGAGGTTTCCAGGTTAGAAAGAGCCGGGGTAGCAATCTTCCTGAACAATCACCTGCTGCAGTTTTTGGGGGGTTTGTTTGGTTTTTTTTGTTTTGGTGGTTTTTGGGGGTTTTTTTGTTTGGTTTTGGGGTGGGGTTTTTTTTTGGGGGGGGGGGTTGGCTGATTTACTTATCACACACATTAACATAGGAACATTCATAAAGTACATCACCCAAGATCTCTTGAAGATCTGAATTAAAGCAAGTAAGGGCATGAAATTTATAAACATACGCAACTTTTCCAAGGTATTCATTCCTGCAGTACCCTCCAATGTACAAGCAGGAGCGTTTTACTCCTCACTGAGCACCCTCGGCGACAGGGAAAAGCTGCTGAAGTAACTCCTCCGCCCTGCAAGCATGTTCTCAGCCACTCTAACAGGGTTTGCACAGACCAATGCTGCACCAAGCTCTTGGGAAAGGACGGCGCACAAAAGAAGCCTCACTGCTTGACGAAGTCCTCTATAAGCTAATTGCTCAGTGACAGAAGTAATAACCCTTGGTCATACAAAGTAAAAAATGAAGTATTTCAGCAGATATTTATGCCTCTTCCTGCCCTGTGCCTGCGTCCTCCGGCTGCACTGGTGCGCTTGGGACCCCAACCACAGCACGGCCAGCAAAAACCGCTGGGTACCTCTCCTTGTTACTGCTGGCCCGTTCCTTGGTAAGGTCGTTCCGTGACGGATCCAGATCTCCGAGGATTATTTTTTTCATAGCTTTTTCTATTTTAGGAACAAATATACAGACACAAGTTTCCTCCATCTTCTTACAAGTTCACTTAAGGAAAAGCGCAAATACTGCCGTTATCTCACAGCCTGGTTTCGGTAACAATGTTTTATAGAGAGCTGGGCCACAAATACTACTAATGCACTCAGAGGGACATTTATATTATTAGGGTCACAAATTCATATTCACGTCTCTCCTGGCACCTCCATCAGCTCTTTTCTGAATCTAGTTCGACACAGAAAAAAATACATTTCATTTTAAACCACACATGCATAAATTTACTGGTTATTTTTTTTTTTTTTTTTAAATCAGTATATACAGCATGTTTCAGCTACAGTATCTTGCTATCCCTTCAAAGATCAAACATTGCACACAGATTATTTCAAGAAAGGGCAGGAATAAAATGTAACACTGACTGGACAAATGGAGAAAGAGTATAAATAGTGTCATAGGTGGATGAAGCTATTTCCTTCAACTATTTCAGTACTTCAAGACACTACAGAAGCTGGTTCCACCGCCATTTCATTAAGCAATGTGCTAACATGTGTATTAATCCAGATCTGAGGCATCTGGTATCACCGATGCATGTTTCTGACCACCACCCCCCTTCCTGAAGCTGCTTCAGACCTCCTGCAAAGCCCGGCAAGCATCACTGCCTCAGATCACTCCGCTGTTTCCAGGACAATTTTGGTACAGCCCCAGGAGCTTTCCTGTACTCACATCCCTCACATTAAAGTCTGGGATCCTAGAGCAGCAGGCTTAAGCAGTTTTGACTAATTCAGATAAAACTTAACTTGTAACCTAACTGCATTATACATCCATCCTTGTCAACGCTGCTTTAGATAACTCCACCTTTAATTCAGCAAGATGTGAAAAATATCATGGATTTTAAGAGAGAAAATTTATATCTGCATTTCCTAAACGGCTTTCAGCAACAGCCTCCCTCCCCACCATGCTAGCACAGCCACTTATACAACCCCACGCTGACCCAGACAACAGACAACCCAGCAAAAACATTTTGGTTTCTGACCAGGTTTGTCCCCCAGCCTCACTCCGCATCTACCCATGTGAACAGGAATAAACAGCCGCGGCAGGAACTGCTCACACCGGTGCTGCCTCCCAAAATGCTCAACCATCAGACCATCTCCAGTTTCAGTCTCTAAGACTCTCAAAAGAAGTGGTAATTTTGGGCCACCCATTTCTCAAAATATAATGAATTCAATACCTCATCCCGAAGCCTACACCCACTTGTTTTCTCCCCATGAGGAGGTTCCTGGGTGATTACTGAAGATGCTGGCAGCTCACCAGTGAAGTGTTGCAGTTGCCCTTCCGGAGACAACTAATCTGCCTGTGATTAATATACTGTTACCACCCTCCACTAATTCATCCTGCTTGACTAGTAAGCTAAGAAAATAATTGTGTTGCTAGCATGCTAACATGTAAGTCACCAGGATACAGTAACTGTCTCAGAGACAAGGCTGAAGTCGGAATTCTCCAACTGGCAAAGCAGGCTCTCCAGACAGAAAGAAACCCACGGTGAATGATGCCAGTTTTCAGCCAGAGGTATCATCAGGAATGATGAAGGGCTGAAGGGCTCCTTACCAGGTAGAGCAACACACATGGGGGGAGCGGGGAGGGGGAGAAAAAGAAAAACCCTCAATATATTGCCCAGCATATCAATTACAAGTTCCAGAGTAAAACTGGGCTGGAAAAAAACCCCAAAAAACAGTTGAACCAAAACAACTATTTTGCTTTAGCAAACAAAAAATGCCCGATTTAAGACTGAAATTACACCTCACCATACCATGCCATCATTCCCTTTTTATAAGATTATGCAGCAAAGGCGCTTCCAGTAACAGGATAATGCAGAGGTCCAGGACTGGGATTTCAGTCTTGAGTCTTATTTTCTTGGGATTTATCAGGTCAGAACAGGCCCTTAACGTTGCTTTAATGCAGATTTTTAGCAACTTTAACTAAAAAGAGCTTTTACTTTAGAAAGGGAGGGAAAAAAGTTAGCTTCACTGGGCAGTGGAATCAGGTGTTGAAGACTAACTCAGCTCGCAAACAGCCAGCACTCTGCAGGTCAGCGCGCAGCCGCCTTCAAACGGAGCTTTGGTACCCACCGAAGGGCGATCAGCAGAGGCAGACAGTGAAGAGAAACAGTTTCCCAGATTAGGATACGCAAACTGGCAAGTACCTGTCCCCTCAGCATTACTTTTTTTTTTTTTTTTAATTAGCACTGCAGTCACAAAGAATCAAGAAACAGTTTTAACTGACATTAAATCTCATACGCTTAAATTTCATTTCACCACTTGAAATTCAAAATGCAAGTTTCCGTTGTGCATCCTTATGTACAGTCATATCCTCAGATGAGTTTAAAAGTACGAAGATTTAATATTACAGAATGTTAAACCCAGAGAGAAAAAAATATCCGTAAACAAAACCTACTTGGTGTCCTCAAGAAAACAAGATAGAAATAAGAGTAAAATAAGGGATAGGACTAATCTTCTCACAGGCAAAGAAAGCAGACTCAGTCTCCCAGGACCCAGTGGGTCCTTTTAGGAAAAGGAGAAGGGAGATCACCATGGCAACCGAGTATTTTATGAGATACTTTAGCAGTGCAATGTGCTATGTTACAAACATAATAGATAAGGCGAGAAGCAGCCCTCTTCCAACCAAATAGAAAAGCTTTTAGCTAAAACATGGAGTGCATTTCTATTTGCTGTAATTTCCAGTAATGAAACACTGATGTTGCAAAAGACACCACAGATATTGGTAAGAGAAAGTCTTATTAAAGCCTAAATTAAATTCTCTGGTCACTGGGCTATACCTGATGAAAACACCTAAAGACTCATGCAGTCACTGAAAGAAAGATATTATGAGGGGAGGGTCAAACTTATTAACTGCTGGCTCATCTTCTATGCAAAGTACCTAAATCACATCAGATTCCTGCACATCTGCACAAAAATAAAAGGTGACAGAATTTGGGAGGGTGGCTGCAGGGACAGAAGGATGCTTGATAAAGGTGTCTTCTGTGGGTGGCAGCGGCAGGCATTTACACTGGCATTTGAGGGTAGGAGGGAACGGACGAGAGAAATTCGGATTGGAGCCATCACTAAAACAAGAAAATATAACAAAAAGGATATCAAAGAAAATGAAAGATGACCATATTCTAAAGAATAACTTACAAATATCTGTATTTCTTTATGAGCTGCAGCCAAGGAACTGGCAGCTGATGCTGGAATGAGTGTTCAGTGGTTAAGTAGGAACAAAAGCCGGGCTTATTGATGAACACTGCATAGAAAGAAGAGACCATTTAGAGACTGCTGTAAGTTATGACTGAGTTTTATTTTTGCTCTAATGATAATTTACTATTTTAAATCATCACCAAGACAGCCATTTAATTTGTTATTTTTGAGAAGGCATCCAGAGTAATGACATCGATTTGTCCCTATTAAATTTAATGCCACTGAAGAGGTTTCAGTCACTTGTCAATACCACTCATTCATAGCAGAGGTGATGAAATCATGATGTTAAAACCAAACACAGCTAGGTCTACCTCGAGTGGCTCAGACCGGTGAAAAGTCAGAGCAGACAGTGGCTGATGAAATGCATGTTACAAAAGTAGGGTAGCATACAGTAGTAGTAATCCTTTCGGCGCACACTGCTGAATTCTAAATTAATTGTAACCACACAGGAAAAAGACCCGGGGGTTGCTGTAGACAGCTCTCTGAAAACATCTGCTCGGCGTGCGGAGGCCATCAAAGGCAAATGGAGTGTTGGGATGCACAAATACCACGACAGAAAGCCAGGGCAAAAGTACTAATGTCACAACAGAAATTAAGGATCAAAGGTACCATATTATCCAAATACAGTATCCCACATCAGATACGTGAAAAAGGCTGCAGAAATAAAGCAGAAAAATAAATTAAAGGTATTAATGTGGGGGAAAACATCGACATGAAGGTAAACTGAAAATAAAGCCAGCTTACACAGAGGATCAATAGAAGGGGTAATAATGCAGTGAACAAAATGGAAAAAAGAGCACACGACAAGCCTGTCTTTTCTTCTCTCCTCTGAGAAGAGGTAGAGCAAGAAACGTAGCCAAAAGTTAACAAGTTTCAACTTAAAAATACAACAGCTAATTCAGATAGATGGACATAAAAATACGATGTATTTCTATACTGAATGTAGAAAACAAACCTTCTCAGTTAATGAATTCACTCATTTGTAATACTGAATGCAAGGCTCAATTGGAGCGGAAAACAGAGAACGCTTCCACCTCAGTGAGAAGACGACTGCGGACTGCCCGAGACCACTATCAAAGCAAAAACCCAGAAGGTTTTTTTACTTTTACCCACTCAATGGGGTTTTGTTACCACCTCTGAGAAGATCAAGTTCACTCTACTTCACAGTAAGATACAAGTTCCTCACGCCCACCTGTCCCCTTGCTACTGGCCCCTGCATGCTACAGCCATTTCCCTATAGATTTACTTCAGGAGTTCTCCCTCCTTGATCCCCAGTTTGCACTGGGAGTCTGGAAGGATTCATTATCAGCTCAGCACATTTGCTCCTTATATCATCTCCTCAACTCATTCCTCATTCTTTTCCTTCCTTGAAAAAAATATACCTGCTCATACCATCTGACCCCAAACTTCTTGTTAACCGGACTAGTAATGACAATTGTTTTAAGCCACATTTATTGTTCCTGATAAGAAGTTATCCTTGCCAAATATTATGGTTCTATTTGATATGTTACTTCAGTGTTTTCCAACAAAGTTGAGAATGAATAGAAGCTGAAGATAGGAAATAGATCTTTATATTCACTATTTCTGTGACAAATTCCTGAGGCAACAGCTTTTACATAAGCAAGAAAAGGAAAAGTCACTTTTTCCTTCTGTGGATTTGTTTTCATCTAACAGACAAATTCCAGTTACACTTTCTAAAGCTCCTTGGAGCTTTCAAACTTATTCCAAGGATGTTCTGGGAATAAGAGTTATTATTTGAAGTTCAGTTACTATGGGTAATACACTAGTCAAAATACCAAGCAAAAGTGTAACACACAAGCCAGCATTCCATGGATCTCGTCACCTACAAGGCTGCACCTCAGTGCTGGTCCTTATTTACTGGTCTCCACTGGCAAACAGTTACATTTGGCAACTGCAAAAGCTAAAACAATAGAAATATTGCTGTTTAGCACCCCAGTGCTCCACGATTTCCTAATTTGATCTGAACAACTTTCTTCTGCCTGACGCATGGTTTGGAGCGGAGCAGCGAGGCGATGGGCAGAGGCGTGCTGTAGCAGCTACACCCAGCATCCTCCTCCTCCTTGTTCTCCAGCATTAGCCGTGCTCGACTAAGAGCAGACAGACTGCAAGGTTCCCCCCCGCATACAAACCAAACAGATCCAGCTCTACCCTTCTTCTGAATTAAAACGCAGCCACTTGTGTAGCTATGCAGCCACTTGTGTAGCTATGGCCTAGCGATTTCAAGAGACAGATGTTTAGGCATCACTCGACCACTTAAAGCTTTGTTTATTTGGACAGATATTGAGATAAAATAGCTACAAGTTAACGTTACTGTGTGAGCGAGGCCTTAGTTATACAATTGCTTATTTACATCTGGTGTTGTAGCAAGGCTGGCTTTGGCAGGTGGCGGGGGGGGG
>KL255653.1:6954-18755 GCA_000699545.1 Podiceps cristatus
CAACAGAACGGAGGTTTAGAATTACCAGTGAGAGACCAGGCTGACTGTGAGCTCTCAGTTCCGGCTCTGAGCCATGAAATGCTTCTTGAACTCTGCTGCTGGCCACCAAGGCAAGTACTCATGGGATTTCAGGATAGCGTGAACTCTCTAATTAAGTGAGAGTGGGAGAGAGATAGAAAATACACTCTAGAGACTGATGCAGGGTGTGCAGGCCATGCAGTGTCTGTAAATGCTGAGAAGGTTAACAGATCTGTTGGACTCTGCTAATCACTTGCATTAGCTGCTTTACTGATTTCATAAGGTCCTCCTATTTCTTTCTATCTTATTAGATACACACCTGCATGTATGCTATAGGAATCCAGTGATGGCTAACAGAGCTCCAAATTTGCCTTGACTCGTTCTGCTTGCTCTGCTTTTGTGACTTTCCTAATTTTTTTTCATTGCTTTTAACTCTTTAACTGATTTACACACCCTCTTTTCTCTCCCCACACATGCTATCTTAGCTACTTTTTTGAAGCAGCAGCTTGTGCAAGATCTGGAAAAAAGCCTTCCCTAGAAAGTATTTGGGAGGTTCAATATCACACTGTTAAGGTGTGATTCATTTTACAATTCATTGGAGGATGAAGAGTGAGAAGTGTTATCTTTATAAAATAAGTGCCGCATTTTAGGCAAACTGTAAAAGTTCAGCACAAGCATACTAGCCTAATGGAAGTGCAGTGTTTCAATAAAGTCAAAGTGCTTTAATCTTGAATTGATCTATTCCATAATAAAGTGCCCATCAGCAGACTGTAGAACTTGGTATTGGAGAGGAGGTCAAGAATTAGTGGGGCTCAGGTAGTAGTTGGACATCCCAGTAGACTCAACAATATTGGTTGTTCAAACTCTGAAAACAAGAGCTTTTTTAATCTTTATCTGACTTTTGGCTACTATGATGAATCATCAGTAGGAATGAAAAATATTTTTTTAATTCATATTTGTGATACTTTTCCTTGCAGTCTTCATTTAAAAATGGTATTTAACTGGTGCTGATTTGTAGTAAGAGTGTTAACTATGGTAGGACTCCAAGGTCATCATACAGAATTTGTCTTCATTGTTTGTTGTATTTTTCCTAAAATGTTGGGGGGTTTTTTGTTGTTTGTTTTTGGTTTTTTTTGGGTTTTTTTGGGTTTTTTTAAGGTGAAGGTCTAATAATCAAAAAAACCCCAGTGCTCCAGTAACTATATCCACTATGGAAGAAGGATATCGATGGTGTCTTTAAAGCTGCATTTCTTTCTCTCTTCAATTGCTGATTTAGAAAATGGAGCATTGTTGGTTTATTCTGTAATTATATTCCATTCCTACCAAACTACCATAGCGGATGTTAATTGTTACTAGTATACAACAGCTAACAGTACCTGTGTAGTTGTCATTTCTGTTGAAAACTATTTGAATAGAAATAAAGCCATGAACTGTAGAGAGCCCCGAATGCTTAATTAAGTCTTCAACTACACTCCTTATAATGAAGTATTTTTCTGCATATTGCTTATTTTAAAGCTGGACCTAAATATGCCATCCAAAGTACCAGATAAAAATCATTAGAGTGTTTTTTGTGAGGAAGCACATCATAACAAATTAGGCCGCAGCTGATGCTGTAGTGTAATTATGGTCACAATAGCTTTTCCATTATGAGTCCATTTTTTTGCACAGTTCTTAAAAAGTCAAAAAGGCTCTGCTTTCATATTTATCCTATCAGAAGTAGGGAGCATTGTGCATATATAGTGCTCATTAGTTATGTTTTCAAGTTCTGTTAAAACTACATAGGTATATATTTTATATGCAAAGACACATATGCCTGAGGATTAGATTGATAAAAGAGTAGGACAATTTATTTGCCGCATTGTCAACTAAATTAACTGCTTGTATATCTCCTCTATTAGAATTCTCCTGTTTTAAAACACTTAATTTTCAATCTTGGAGACTGTTTCTGTAAATGAAACCGATTTCCAGTTCTTAGGATTTCATTGGTGTGTTCTGCATTGTAGTGTTAGCAAGGTATGAAAATATTCTTTGTTGTTTTTTGTTGTTGTTGTTGGCTTTTTTGATGTTTGTTTGTTTAGGATTTCATTGGTGTGTTCTGCATCGTATTGTAAGCACGGTATGAAAATATTCTTTGGTTTTTGTTGTTGTTGTTGGCTTTTTTGATGTTTTGGTTTTTTGGGTTTTTTTTTAATTAAAAAAAAGTCATAATTTTTTATTAAAAAAAGAAAGTCATAATTTCCTGGAAGCATGGTTAATTGAATTCATGAGTATTTCCTCAGAACCAAAAAAATGCCTAAAAAAAACACTCTAAACCCAAATCCAACCAAAGAAATTACATAGCATATGAAATCCTGGCCTGCTTGTAGCCAGTGCTGGCACTGACTTCAAAGGAGCCACAGTGTTACCTAGAGCTGCAGCTCAAACTGGTGCTGGGTGTGAACCTTCCCCAAATGAAAAGAAAGGGGAGACATGGAGCTTGGGGTACGTCTGTGTTCACAAGTGCGGAATCTCTCACAATCAATGTAGATATGTTTCTATGCTTGTAGAACGTTGAGATGACTAGTAATTGTGCTGCAGTTACTATGGCTGAAAACTTCCACTGTAATGACTAACTTTGCCTTGGGTTCCGCAGGAAAGATGTTTTCATCAAATCAGCTTCAAAAGCATTCATGCTTTGGGAGGACAGGCTCATTTAGGTATTCTCACAGTCTTCTGTCAAATGAATCAATGGTTTATATTAGCAGTTCAAGAAAAAAAAAAAAATTCAAATTTTACTTAGTTTTATAAAATTAAATTCATTTAGAAGTAAGCTTGCAGAGGCATGCTGTCACAGATTGGGTGAAAAAGAACGAGTGAAACTATGATTTTTAATATTAGCATTATAAACATATGAGAAGAGGTTGTACCTTCTTTTGTTTCCCTGGGGAAATTGTATTGGCTTTAGGGAGCCCTGTTGTCGGTTCCTTTGTTATCTTTAATGTTTTAGAGATCTGAAGTGGGACCTGAATATAGTAAAAAGTATAGGTAGACAAACTTTCAAAATGTTCCACATGCAGATGGTAATTATCCTGTAATTCAGACAGTTTAGTTTAGAATAATTACATTGATTGTTTTTTCATTTTAGATATATTGCAGTATATCACAGATGCTGCATCACAGCAGTGACACATTCCATTATTTGAGAGGCCTACATATTTACTTAGTTTTCAAGACTCCATAAAATTGAAAGGATGAAAACATATGGCACATAATTATACTTAATTGTGGAATGTAGCTTGAAATACAAACGGCCGCCTTCATAATCCGTCTCCTCCAAAGGGCATTGTTTAGGCCCCTGTCAGATAAGGGTTACATGTAGAAGATACGGAGGCAAGTCTCAAGCAGCATATCATCACATCTGAGAGTTGACAAGTAGCCAAGAAGGCTGGAATGCTGCCAGCCAGGCTATATTTTATTTCCGTATCATTTCTACTGCTTGCTATGATACATGGTACTATCTTTTCATCTTGCTTCCTGTATTTAAAAGAGTTCATTGAGGGGGAAGACACCACAATACTGCTGCTTTAGAGAGTGTGTTTTATTATTCCTATAGAGCAGAAAATTTAAAATGCATTAATTTGTAAAGGACTCTTCCCTCATTTTCCTCCCAAAGTACACACAGCAACCTTACCAGAAGGCTTGGGGAGGACTATGAAGTCTTCAGCGAAGTCCTCACTCTGCAGTTTTAGCAATTTTTGCTACAGCCTTCGCTGAGGTCCAGACTGCACTCCCAGATTTTCTTTGTTCTGCTTCTCTGTTTGCCCTGTTTTGTTTCTAGCTCTTCCCCGAGTTAACATGTTGACTTACAGAATCTTTGGCATTGACCTACCTAATATTGACGTTTTTGTGCTTGTATAAGATGATGTATTTTCCTGCAATCTTTTCCATAATAGAAAGTGTATTAGTGCTACTAATTCAGGAATATGTATTTCATGTGATCGCATAGACAGGCATGAAATGGGAGTCTGTTTACCCAGCTCAACATAATCTACCTGCTAGTGATGACCCTTCTGTCTAGGAGGTCATATAAAACTCTCTTAGGCAATGTATACACTGATCCTTTGTGTGTGTGTGAATTTCAGTGACATTTTACATTAAGGCTAGAATAAATACCAACAGGATGTTTTGCCAAGGGCTTAGTTAGCAGTCTTCAAAACTACTGAAATTAAATTAGAAAGAACAAGTAAAATGTCTTGATGTGCAAGAAGGAAAAATATGAAAGATTCAGAAGAGCTGAGAAGTGTTCATAGTATTACTTGGACTTCAGGTCTTTCAAGAGTATATAAATCAGAACTGAAAAGAAGCACAATTTTGTACAGAACATGTATTTTTGAAACTTCCTTCCTAGAGGAAATTTAAGGGAGATAAGCATATGTACTTATGTAAGAGAAGTATATTATGCGTATCAATATAAAGCCAATAACATTTTTGCAAATGATGGAGATGAAATATTTATCAAACTAACAGTTTAATTTAGAAATATGTCAAAAATAACCAACCTCTTATATGGAGGCTAGGATGTAAAATAGCTACATTTAATACTCTGGAATGTAATAAACATCTTAGAAATTAAATCACTGTGTTCACTTTATCTGTCTCCTGAAACAGGATATATACCGAGAAGTGTAATAGGATGGTTTCAGGTAGGGGGAAAAAAAAAAAAAAAAAGCTAGGGAAAGTAACATTTCTGGATTTGGCACGTATTGTGTTTGACTAATGAATCACTTCCCTGGATTGGGTTTCTAGTCTAGAAGGCAAAGAAAATAAACGCATCTGTCTGCCTTATTAGCTGATGTTTGTGAAGTAGTTGATGAATGAGGGGTGTAAATGTTAAGTGCTATTACCACAGTAAATAATCATGTTGTGATATTTGAATTGCAAGAGAATCTAAGCCTTCAGACTTTTCTTCTTAATGAAATCTTGTGAAGAATATGACACTTTTACTACTGAAATAATTAGTCCATGTTTAGGGCTTAAGGGTCAGGAAGAGTATGGATCCATTGACCCTACAGACAGAGATGAGATACTTACCACCTACTTTTCTTGCTCAAGACAGTCAGGAAACTCACTGTCAGAAAATGTGATACAGGTAGGAAGAGTTATCATGGGTTTGCATCTCTTAAACACTAATCTAGCCCAAAATCCAATCTTGTAAACTTTGTTTAATTAGATTTTATGATGATATTGTCATCTTTTTCATATTCTTATAAATGCACCAGACTGTTCACACCTTTATAAAAGCGTTCTACAAAGACATCAGAAATTTTCAATTACCTGTAACTGAACACTTTGCACAGTGCAAAGCAATAAAGTAGCAGGCCTTCTGTGTTTTTTTTTTTTCTTTTTGTCTTGCATTTTGCTTGATAATCACGTGCAGGAAGGACACAAGACGACTTGCAATGGTTTATCTCCTTTAGTCATTAGAAAAAATATCTTACATAAAGCTTTTCCATCATGTTTCAAATTCTCTCTAGTTTTGCTTTCCTGCAGGGGCATTTAGTGTCACAAGTAGTTGATATAGTCATCAGAAATGGCTTTTTTTCTTTATCTGTTTTCTTTGTTTTCTTTTTGTCTTGGGGTCCACTCTAAATATTTCAAAAGCCTGACTTGAATAGTTATTTCCAAATTGTTAAAAACATGGTTATACTGCTTCCTAGTGGTGGCTGGGAGAATAGCTTGTTCTCCTTTGATGAAACTTTTTGTGTAGTTTTTATTCTCTGGATTTGGTGCAATACCAGAGTATATAGCTTTTCTCTTTTCTATTGCATCGTTCTATATCAGTTTTAATTGACTTCAGTGAATTTTTCCTAGTTGATACCAGTATGTATAAGAGAATATAAAAGCATTGCTGTTTTACAAGGGGTCTTAACTCAAGGCTACGGCATGCTGTTTACAATCCAAGACAATGATTAGGCTGGTGGCTGTAATCTCCCCTGGAGATGAGCAAACAAAATATTCTTTTCCCTTACCTCAGTGGTGACTAATCTAAGTAGGATAAGAGCATGCACTTCAAAAAAGAAGGCATTTTCTAGGGAGGGAGAGAAAATGTAAGTAGCTCAGAGTATGTGGAGATCCATTGAAAAACAGTTTGGCAGAGAGAAAGGTCTGTCAATGACAGAGATAATTTCTTTTTTGAAGCTGTCATTGGGAAAGAAGTGACACTGTGCACTGACCTCCCAAGGAGAACAAAGCTGTGAGTACCTTCAACACATTAGTGATAGTAGCCTGGTAGTACAGATGTTGGACTGAGACTCAAGAGATCTGCAGACAGGTCTTGCTTCTGCCATCAATTTGCCTGCAAACAGTTGGGGATGTACCACTCGGTGCCAACGTTCAGCACTGCAAGATGGCAGCGTTAGATTTCTGTCTCCCTCCTTTTGTTCGCTTAGTGACAAACTCAATGCAATTATTTATGTTCCAACTACCATCTGAATTCCCACTAATTTTTAGTGAAATTATGGAAGCAATGAGATGCTACTGAGGGATGGAGTGGTGGGTCTGCACTTCAGAGCAGAACAGGTGTGTGCAGTGTGTTTAAACAACACCTGGAGCTGGATGTCCCAGTGCCCGGCTCTGGGAACGTGAGGCTGAGTTCAGTGGTAATAATTCTTCATCATGTCCTTGCAAGGTGTATACTTTGTTTCTCTCTTTGAATGATTTTATTTTTTTTTTTTTTTCACCTAGAATCCCAAATCCACTCAGAATCAGAGAGAAATTTTATCAGGATCCACATTTTCATGTGTTTCTTAAAAAGAAGTTCAGTTTCTCTAAAACTCCTTTCCACTGTCAGATGATTTTCTTCCAAGATTCCATGGCTCGTGAACCTACCTACTGTGGTAATGTCTCAACTTAGATAGTAAGAAGGAGAATTGGCAGTATCTCAGAATAGCTGGGACCCCTTCTTACATTTGCAAGAAGGGCTTAATTTGTGATTATATGCCATTCACAATCATATTCTCTTGTTAGACATGCTTATTTGTTGATTCACAGTAGTATGTCAACTGATAAAATACAATATATCAATCAAATAAAAAAATAGAATCTGTTGTTAGTACACAGAATATTTTACTTATAATACCCACTGCTGTTAATAGTGGTTATGTACATGAGTCCTCAGTGTATTAAAATGAAAATATATCCCTTTGTGTTTAGACAGAGATACACCCAGAAGTAGTGTTATGTAACATTTAGAATTTCATTATTGAAAATTACTTCAGCCTCGAGTGTGTCAAATTTCAGACATTTGCTTATCAGGGTTCAGAATAACTGAGTACATACGCATTTGCGGGAATTTTATATGTTTTCCATAGCTTACAGAAATCTTGAAACTAGTCTGTACTGAGTGATTTTAGCCAATGACCCATGCATTTCCCTCTCCCAAATTAAACTTTACTTATTTCACCAACTTTTACCAAAGTTACATAGATGCAAAAAGGCTGTACTCTTTATCATGATAAAGTCATTCACAGCAGTTTCTAATTCACATAAAAACTGTCAAACCTAAAGTGTGTAGGTGGTTTCAAAAGGCATTGTCTTGCAAACCTTGCAGGGGTGGTTAAGAGAGAAAATGAGCAAGTCTCCGCGATGTTCTTTACGGCTCCACAAGAAATTACGTCCCTCACAGAAAGGATCCCAGAGAAGACCTATCCCTGTGCTCCAGGCGTGTCAGCCTACCATGGTAGCACAAGCTCCTGTTGCTCACATGCCCACCTGAGCAAAACGCAGCGGATGTTGCTGACGGCAGAGCTTTGGCTTTTGCCACCCGTTGCGTTTTGGTGCTGCACGCCTGCATCAGCCCCAGCCCCCGCGTTGCTCATGGGTTTAAGCCATTGTTTATCGTGAGCAGCACTGGAGGATCTGACCATTTCAATTCCCCTGTCAGAGACTCATATACAAGGTTTTCCAAGGGATTTGGAATTTTATTGTGTTTATTTATAGAGACTGTTGTAGAAGTTAATTGGGCCTGAATTTTTTTATAAAGCTGAAGACTGTAGGCAATTTCTGTAACTACCAGTGACAAGGTGTTTTCTTTCAAAATAAATGACAAAGCTCCTGTAAGTAACTAGCAACATAATTTCTTTCTTTTAAGTCAGAAATGGCTATCAGCTTTCAGTGGTAAATTACAGCTGAAGTTATTCTTTCTGTGCTCAGAAAGGCAAAATACGAACTCATACACTGATTCTGCTATGCTTAATCAGTTTAAATAGTATTTTACTGTTCAAGAGGTCTTCTTTAGTTTAATGAATCTAAAAGCTGTTTCTGTTTATGCTCACTATTAGTGAGGATGACATATTTTTACCCGTGGTTACAGTATTAACTGTGCTCAGCAGTAATTTTATTTAGTTAGGAACTTGCCCTAATCTGAATGAAAACACACAGAAAAATGTAGGAAAGCCAGGAAAAGCTAGTCATTTTGCTAGACAGTCTGATTAACCAGGGACAGCATTATGCAGAGACTTTATTAATGAAATCCTTTTTTTAAAATCAACAACTGTAAAGATGTGTTTCTTTAAATTTTATAGCAATCATTGAAATAATTGATGTAGGTTAACATGTCACTCATCAAAATACACTGCAGCTTTACAGGACTGTGGAAAAGGCTATCACAGGACTCATCAATAGTCTGTCTATCTTGATACCTCAAATCCAAAATTGCCAACAGCAAATACATAGGCAATATAAGAACAAGGAAAGTCCACTGCCCTAAACCATTCCGAGGGATTGTCTTTCACTTTAATAGCCCTTAGCGGGGGGTGGGGAGTTGGAGTGGGTTGTCCATTAATTTGTCTAAATATTTTTTGAAATTATGTAAACTTTTAGCATCTTCTCTGTCTTGTGGCACTAAGTACAACGGCTTCATTGGCTTTAGAGAAAAAGAAAATATTTCAGGCGATACAAATATTCCACCTGCTACCACCTACTTGGGCTGGTCCGTGGCTCTTTTGTTATAGCTGGAGAATAGTTCTTCCTACTCTTGAGTAACCTTGTCTTAGCTATTACTATTTTTAATCCAATCAACATGCTAGAGAGCTGATATTTCCAAATATGAAAGAGGATCCTATGCTCAGTCAAATGTAAAGGCTCTTGAGTTTAGCAGATGTATATATGCAAGTGAAAACTGTGGGCATCAAAGTGGTCCCAGCAGTTTGTGCTCTGGTGATACGTAGTCAGGGTCATATTTTGGTTCATCTGTGTAATACTCAAGCAGAAAACTTTCTTTGATCCTTGTTCTTTATCGAATATGTATATTTATCATTTTGGGGTTTTTTTAAGGCCAACTGAGTGACCGTGATACAGTAGCAGCTTGGCAGCTGTTTGAAAGAGACTGGAGTCTGAGGTGAAAAACGAGTAGGTTTGTTCTCATTGAGTAAAAAAGAGCATAAAGTTTCTGGAGCAGCTGGGAGCAATGTGAGAAGCTGTGAGATTACCTTTACCACAGAGTTTGTGCAATGTTCTGTGTTAGTAAAGAAAGGGTTGAACGAGAGCAGAGAGAAGGATTCTTGGGTGTATACATGAAGATGTTTGTCCATAAGATGAGGCACAGGAAAGCAGAAAAATGATAGAAAAAATTGAGCTATCGCAAACCTACTTGATTATGAGGATTTTGTGTCTCCCTCCCCCCCCCAAACCCCGTAGTACTTCTACATTCATTTGACTGATTTCAGTTGATACACAGCTAATTAATCCCAGAGAAAGACAGAATAAATCAATCCCTATTATATATTTGTAATATGACATTTTGATATTTATGGCTAGGAATGTGAAAACACTGTTTACCCCTTGTTCTGCTTTTAAAGCATATGAGGGGTAAACTTGCACTGCCTAGTGAGCCCGAGCCATATCAGACCCTAGACATAAAGGGTTGCATAGCTCAGGTGTGAACAACTCTGAAAGGAAATTCGTGTCAGCTTTTATGGCATCCTTTTTCCCCTGAATTTCCCCTTGTGCAGAGCCAAGGCACCTGTGAGCAAAAAGAAGACAGCCATGAATCTTTTGGGGTAGCGTAATCTGCTTTTCCCTGTGATCCTTTCTCAGTCATTTTGGAGTTCATTCCCGTTTCTGGCCCTTGGGGCTGCAGAGGGGAAGCCCCAAGGTGGGGAAGGAGGCACTGCAGGAACAGCAGACACTGGGGAGCGGCAGTGGCATCGCTGCTGCACTGCGACAGCGGTCCAAGGAAATGGGTATTTGGTGGGCCAGCCCTGTTCTCACTATTTCTTCCAGTTTGGGCTGAAATCGCTAATTAATTCCAGTTAAATGTACCATTTTAAGAAGGAGGCAAAACTGGAACAAAAGAAACGCCAGTGAGTGGCATATATGGAGTAAGGCTCCCCCCCCTTCCCCTTCCTCCCCCTTTCTCTCACTATTTCTCAGCTTTTATCGGTAGTTTATATGCTTGTATGTTGATTTTTAAGAGACAATCCAATTTCATCCTCCCAAAGCAACAATCTCCAGCCTATCATTCAGCATGAAGCCTGAAATATTATATATACAATATTGCAAGTCTGCAATAACGTAATGCGAATTACATATTTGATTACAAATGGTAGCTATGCTGCTGCCCAAGCCATTCCCTTTGATTTTGAAATGCACTGGAGCGAGTCCAGTTGCCCCCTTGATCGTGCCTTCATTCCCCGGCAGTGCCAGGAGCAGCTCTGCGTGAGGTGGGAGAGCTCTGAGCAGCTGCTCTGCCTTCCCTGGAGCAGCAGCTCAGCGGCCCTCCCCGGCCATTTGTTGCCTTAGTCTGTGACATTTCTGCCTTTTGTTTTCATGTAGTGTATGTTCAGAGACCTCCTAAGGGGCTGCGTAGGAAAGCTCTGCCAAAACCAGAAAGACTGAAGCTTCTGAAGTATAACTGTAGGCGTAGGAAGAAATACAGTGCAGCTAGGACATAGGATAGGGGATAATGTCTGTACACATTGCTTTTTTTGTGATGCTATGCAACATGTCTAGGCTGTAATGGATTGCATCGCTGCAGTCGTGCAAAGCCTTTGGCTCTCACAGATGATGCTTACTAGGCAAGAATGAAAGGCAGAGTTGCAGCGCAGCCTCGGTGAAATCTGTCCCACCTGAAACATACAGTTAGTCCTGTTAGTGGCAAATCACAGGCAACGCTGCTCAAGTTCAGCTGTACATAACTTCTCAGATCACCAACACGTCGTTTTTCACTTACCCAAAATGGGAGCTGCTCCACTGAGGTGTTGCAGTGGGATTTCCCAAAGACATGGTGGGATAAGGGAGTTTTACGAGCTTGATTGTGAACAAAATGGTATCTTCATTGCTTTCAGCAGCAATGCAACTGAATCGCAGCTCGCTTTTATTAATCTGCTCAGGTACATTGTTCGTTGTAGTCTTTTATGCATGAAGCTGGTCAGGTGAGCCAGTGTACCTGTTAATCTCTAAATTTCTGTTAATCTCTTAATTCAGTTAATATTGTTCATAAAGAGCAATTTCCCATTTTAGAAGAGGGAGTAGATGAGGTCTTTTAATCTGTCTGTTTGTGTCTGTATTTGATGTGTCCTCGTACCGTTTCTGTGTGCCTCACTGTTAGATTCCTTGACAAGCCTGAAAGGCAAATCCCTTTCTTTGATCCGTGCTTCAGCCTAAATCCGAAATCTGCCTTGAGCTCTTGGTCGCTTTCAGCCGAAGCACGCAGCCCCTTGAAGTCGATAGGGTTCGGCCTCAGGAGGTGACCTGAGAGCTTGGCGGTTGTTCAGCCGGGCCGGGCCGGGCCGGGCCGGGCCGGG
>KL255657.1:0-27449 GCA_000699545.1 Podiceps cristatus
GATTCTATGATTCTGTGATTCTATGATTTGGTTGCTGACTCTGTTTTACTTCTGAAATTCATTCTAACTTGCAGTTAGGTTTTTAGAAAGTATTTGAAATGTACATCTTGTACATCAGAGAATATCACTGATGCATCATTTCTAGATATTCTTTGACCACACACTTGTTTTCTTTCTTCCAAAAGCCCTGAAGGAACAAAACCATGCAAATTGAAAGAAGAAACTGTAACCCAGAAAGCCCTAATATACTGTAGTCTTTTCAATTAATAATGTCACAGGCAGTTGAGCACCATGGAATTAGAAACTTCACAATGCGCTACTCCACATTTCGCAAGCAAAAAAGTATGACATATAGAGTCTTATTACTTAGAAGAACAGCAGAAGCCCATGCATTAAGTTTGAGCAGCCTTGGTGAAAATGAGATCTCGTTCCCTCATTATGCAATCCGACATCCTTCATCTAAAACCAAATGAGATAATAAAGCAAGAGAGATGAGATATATTTTCTGCATAAAGAACCATATAATCCTTTACCTCATTTAAATAATAGATTCATAAAATCTTTTTTTAAACATCCAACTAAATGATGCAGTGAAGTATTAATAAATTTGCATATTTAATACAACTAATACCACATGCTAAATGATATCCAGATTAATTGATATTTTTAGGGATATACCAAACAACACCAACATGGTTGTGGTTGGCTCTTGGATCTGAAGTTTGTAAAGGATTGTATATAGCAACAGGTCTCTCACAAATTCTGCAAAGTGCTGTGTATCAGCACAGCATCAAAATACTGGCTTGATTTTATGCTTGCATATATTTTCATTGAAGAGAGGACTGTGCTGATGTTTGAGATTGAGTACCAAGAGGCAACATCCTTAGTGTTTTACAAGGCAATTTCTTAACTTCTCGTAGAAAGGGATCTCATTGAGAATCAATGGGATGGGGTGTTTTCAAGCATATTGAAGGCCTCACACTTGTACTAGGAGTGTGGCCTAAATAGGACCTCTCCTCTCCTCTCCTCTCCTCTCCTCTCCTCTCCTCTCCTCTCCTCTTCTTTCTTTTGACTTCTTTGTACCTGTGTCAAACAGGAATTTTTAGTAAGAAATAAAATGTCAGTTAAGAATATTGATTAAGAAGCAATGAGCCATTAAAGGCAAATCAAAATTATCCTGACTTTCCCTGGAGAGGACTAAGCAAAAGGGAAATGATGAACCAAATCCACTGCTGGGCAAATGCCTGACAGACTGAGTGTTCAGAAATAACAGGGACAGTCGCAGGAAAATGTTTCCTGCTCACTTCTGGCTAGAAAGCATTTTACATGTCTTCTATCACATTAAAGTACTACGTAGCCAGGAATTAATTTCTTTCTGTAACAGCTCTGCTATGTAAAAGAAGGTCTTCAGGCTTTTAAGAATAGTGAACTGAAGCACAGAATTTGAGGCTTAAACCCAAAATAGATTATATTGAAATCTCTGTAGTGAAAATTAAGCAGAATATAGGCATCTAGTTTCAGATTTGAAATCCTTAAAGCCCTAGTCATCACTACCTATTTCTGCAGACCTCTATAGCTCTAAAAGTGCTTCATTCATTAATAGTAATGGATCCTGTTTGTCCAAAGCATTTGTACTCTCTCACAAGAGAGTGCAAAGCAATCTGGTTAGTTTATTAGTCCCTAATCCCAGTCATGGTCTTTAGCCTATCTTCCTCCTATTTACTGGGAGTGACGAGGGGAGTGTCATCTAATAGGTCATTGGGCTGTCTGCAGAATTTAACAGCAGATACCATATACTTCAAAAACGGCAGTGGAAGATACAGCTAAAATACATAAACACTCTTTGAAGAAGACCCTGACCTAGGAGTCTCTGTCTTAACACCTTGGGAAATGTCCTAGCAAAATGTATTTTTAGCTTCCCAGTCCAGGAAATAAACACTGGAGACTCTGAGAAGAGGTGTATTAGAATAGGGTAAATAAAATACTACAGCACATAGCACAGGGTCATATGAGTTTCACTGATGTCTAAAATATGAGTTTAATGAAGATGACAGAAAAGGAGAGAGTCATCAGCTATCAGTTAACAACGTCATGTAGCCACAAAAGAGGTGTAGTGAACAGAGCTAATGAAGCATAACTTCATTGTCCAAAGTGCTGGTGACAGTGCACAACCAATAATTTGCAGAGCATTAGTCTGTCATTTACAAAAAAGATTAATTTCAGCAATAAGCATAAATTACCTACACTGAGAACAAGCATAGAGAATTTTACAAAAGAGATTAAAATACGCTGAAGTAGCAAACCAAGGTAAGCAAGGCTGTAATTCCTTTCAGGCAGGAGGATAAATACATCTCATTGAAAGGACATACTTGAAATAAAAGGGTGCTGGGAGAAAAATAAGCAGGAATAAACTATCCATAACTAATAAAGGAGATATCTAACCTACAGAGCAGTGTAGTTCTGGAAAACAAACAGAAGACAAAAATTGACTTTTGATCAACTAAAGAAAGAATTTATGGTGCATGGTTGTCTGAAACTGCAGAGTACTGGGCATCAGCATCCCAGGAGGTCACTTTTCACCCAATTTTCCAAGATACAAGTGGAGAATTTTCAAAGTGAAGTGAAGAGTTTTCCAAGATTTCTAAGTGAACAATAAAGGAAAGCTATTTGGTTAAAAATCATGTCAGAGAAAGATAAAACTGAAGAGAATAATATTGCATATTGCAATCCTTACAATTAATAACAGAGTATACAGAATGCTATCCAAAGAAATTTGTTCAACATTCCTGAAGTCTACAATTATATGAAAAATAGTAAACACATACTGATTTTCCACTGCTGATACTTACATACTGTACATTTCATAATGTATTTCCAATTTCAGAAAATAATATATATTTAATGATTAATTTTCAAAGATCTAAGGTTAGAAATTAATCCAGTTATCCAAGCAGAAAAGGCAAAAGATGATGAACCACCCACAATTATGGTCTGATTCATACCAACCACTGCTGGAGATCTTCATCTCATAAATTCATACAACCTCCAGACTATTTGCCAGATAGATAATGGCTTTATCCACAAGCCAGGGCTACCATTTTTATTCTCATCTTTGCCACTAATTCAAAGCTGAATCTGGTCCAATCCCCTGAATGATAAAAAATGCTAAAGTAATCTAACAGACTAATTTTGAGTTAATACTCTTTATAGATCTAGAGAAAAGACATTGCATAATACTTTTGAAGATATTATTTTTATAGAGGAAAAAAAAGTGGTATCTCATAGGACAAACATAGATTATCCTAAGATTTCTCAGTGCATACCTTACAATAGACTTATTTATCTGCCCAAAAAAAAACAGAAACAGAAAAAGGAATCATATTAAATAAGGGCAGGCCAACATTATGAGAAGAACGAAGTAAACATAAAGTCAAAATATACCTTGGAATTTCACTGTAGGTGTACTTCCAGTGGTTGCCTTTTAATGTCTCCTTTTTACTTTCTGTTATCTTAAATAAATACAAAGTAAAATTGGAGCTTCTTTAATGAGACATCACAGTCTGATGGGTCCTAATTGGATTTGTTATCTATGTAGAAAGATAAATGATTTGATTTTAGTGCCTACAGTGAGTTTATATGTATGGCAGTTCTAAAGGCTTGTTTATAATGGGGAAGTAAGGTGATTTATTACAGTATCAGTGAAAACCCAGGAGCTTCCAAGTGTCAGCATTTCCATCACTTTTTCAAAATCTAACCGAAAATCTGACCCCTTACACTTTACATTACCACCAAATACAGAGATGCTTTTTTAATATATATTTTAATTATTTAATGACTCTCCTTCCCTCTAGTAATATGTTTTTTTCAAAGATATGTTCTTGATTTTGTATGGTGTGCCAAAGGATGACAGAACAGCTTTTTAATCAGAAGGAATTACTTCCCTTTGGTTAAAGATGGTACATGTCCACATATGAAGCCTCTTAACACATTTTGTGGTATAATGGCTTATTTATATAGGGATCATAGTTACACTATAGAACATTAAATGAAACACCATAATTGAATACAGAGTGAGCAACGGCTAAAACATTAATTGGCTTTGAACTACCTGCTTTTCTTTTGCTAGCATTTGTTGTGTCCTATATGGTGAAAATGCCGAGATGTTTGTCTGAGCTCATAATGAAAGTCAAAGTGATTAGTGTCCTGGCTTCAGTCAGGACGGAGAGAGTTTTGTCTTCAGCAGCCCCTGTGTTTTGGATTTAGTATGTGAAACAAGGTGACAGCACGCTGCTGGTGTTCGTTGCTGCTGAACGATCGAGGACATCTTGCAGTTTCCCAAGCTTTGCTGATGTGCAGGTGCAAACACTTGGGAGGGCACAGCCAGAAGAGTTGATCCAAACTGGCCACAGAGAGTGTTCCATACCATAGGCGTCATGCCCGATATAAGGGAGGGTCAGCCATTGCCCCCTTGCTCTGGTTCCTTGTTCGGTTCGCTTTCTCTTCATGTTCCCTTCTTGTTACCTTATTTTTGGTTTTTTTTTGTTCGGGCCTGTTTGTTCAGCTGCTTGTTCCCTCATTAGTCATGACCTACAAGCCAAAGGTATGTGTGTCTGTAGGTATTTATATAAACATATGTTATTCATATATATTTATATGCATGTATACTTACGTGTACACATATATACACATATATATTATTCTTGATGAATATACAGAAAATAATTATGTTTGTATAGTATGCATGTAATGCATGCAACAGTATATAGAGGAAGCATGCAAAATGTGACTACCCATCGTAACCTCAACTTTGAACTTATTAGATGTTAAGAACATACAAAAGTAGAGATCCATACCCCTTGTCCTTTATATCACTTAGACCAAGGAAATCAGAAATTTCCTAACATCAGAGACTTTCCTGGAATCAGACATAGATGCAATTTGAGCAGCTAAAAGGTGTGTTTAAAAAAAATGAACCCATTAACATTGTTCCTTATGAAAAATTCAAATTTTAAACAAAGTTAAAAATAATTCAAGCATTAGTTAACAAATTCACATAAGTAATGATCAGACAACATTAAAAACCAAGACTTGTCTGTATGTAAAAATAGCAAACTAAAAATAGTAAATTTTTGCCTACCAAGAGCTGCTCCCACAATCATTTCAAATAATGAGTCAAAGCATTTTTACCCTCACTAGACATAATGAAATACAGATACAATAATGCATATTTATTTTCAGTAGATGGAGTGATTCTAAAACCTAAATGAGGAATGATTCTAAAACCTAAATAACCTCAGCTCACTTGCAAGCCCATACTTATCAAGATCCATACATTTTCTGTAGAATATTTTCCATGAAGAAAAACCATCCTGTTTCTAAAAAAATGTTATGATTAACTTATTTTAACTCCTTCACACATTTCACTTAAAACAAATGCTATTTGCATTCATCACATGTCATTATGTGAAGAAATATGATTATGAAGATTTATCTTCATATTTTCAAATCATACAGTCACCGTAATAGCAATTTAATTGCATGAAGAATAGTGGCTATCAGGATCTATTATCATTATACAATGTGTAAAAAAACTGTAAATTTAAAACAATGTTCTACAGTTCCGTTATCATGAAGACTAAGTAATTTTACCGACACTCTCTTATATAACTTCTGAAAAGGCTCAAAGTGTAGAACAATTAGTACCACTTCAGAAAGATACTTTTCCTTAGTAGTGCCTTATGGATAGAATCAACTTAGAGAAAGTATTGCCTGCCTGAATCGTGCTGTTCTTGATTACGCTTTAAAAACCTGCATGTCTTCATTTTCAGTGGATCAAATTACAGGATAATGAGAGCAATAATACACAGGCTGGCTGAATTAATATTCCTCGTCTTCTGTTTTTAATACCAAGGTGCACTAATGTGATGGCATTATTTTTGTTGTCATGATTAGCAAGTAATAGTTTTAACACAATTCAGGAAGGATTCAGTTTGAAACATGTTGCACTCTGGAACTAGAAATTGATCCAAGGTGTAACAAAATGTTGCTGATGAAAAAATAAGAAATAAACTGAAATACTGAGCTATATTCCACTGACATGTTTTGATGTAAAATACTCAGCAAATGCTTGGATGTTTCAGCTGTTTTAAAAACATAAAGATCAGAAAAGGTTATGGGAGCCTTTTTCAAAGCCTAAACACTAAACCAAAATTTTTTTGCAACACATTTCATATAGCGTATCTTATTTCTAGAGAAAAAAAACATTTTTTATACAAACCGTAGACACAAATCTGCCATTGAAAAAAGTGTTGCATCTTTATATTTGTATGAAGTTTGTCTGATGGAATCATGCTTGGGACAGAGGTGTAACTTCAGTAGCGACGGTTACATTTCTGAAGGCGGACCCATTACAAAGCAGTTGAACAAGAGGCATTTCTGCCCCCCACCATTAGCTTTGGATCCTTAACATCCCATGAATACGTCTGGTGGGAAGTAGCACAGTAATGTTAAAACACATAGTAGCAACATTACTAAATTTGACTATTTTAATTTGTACAACATAAGTATTAACTTATTTCTGTTGTTTATTTTACACCGAATGGAACAAGAGACAAGATTAGTCACATGAGGTATTTTGCACCACTGACTACAGAAATGGTCAGCCATGCTGGCCACTTTCACCAGATCTTCATCCTCTCTTTCAAGGGAACAGACTTTCTGTGGAGGAAAGACAGTTTTATAGACCTCTCCCATGAGACTGACATAAGACAGCAGAAGAGAATCTGACTGCATCCCTCCCAGCTCTATGTAGATTGGAAAATACACCATTTTGATCATGAGATTATAGTTTGAGAAAATTCAGCAGAAACTGAGATCAAGCCAGAAATGTATTCACAGGCATAATATTTGAAATAAAATAAAATAAAATTCTACTTGCAAAGTTTCCCAAATTCTCTCCCTGTAACTGTTCACTAGCTGTTTCTGATACTATTTCTTCATGAAATAGTGAAAGTCTCAGAAAGTTATCCTAGACTTCTTCATCAGGTAACAAGATATGAAATAACAATATCACATATCCACTCAGCCACCCAGTTTCAGTTTCTGAAACCACGTGGGCAATGGATTTGGCCAACTTCCTCTCAGTAAATCAGCGAAAGAAATTCAATGTCTGTTGTCTATCTGAATCCCCAAATGCATATTCTTACCCCATCTTCTCTCCACCTTCTTTTTCGCATACGATCTCCATTGCAAGCACATCATCAGCCATCACCTCTTTCCTAGGATGTGCAGATCCATTTCTGCCATTAGATTTGCCTCCTTACAGTCAAATGAAAATCTCTGCCAGACCTTCTGACACTTTTTTTTCTCCCCATCTATGTAAGTTAAACAACAAGCAGAGCTTATTGTTTTCCTCAAGAATCACCTCTTCAGCCTATACTACTCTGGAAAACTACTTTTTTTTTTTTGTATCTGCTACTTACTCAGGCCCAATAATTTAGGTGTTAGTCTTACATCTGTCCTCAGATCCAGATAATCTACACACTTCCCAATTTTTCATGAAAAGTGTCTTTTGGGCATAGGTTTTCCTCATGTTTCATACACACAAGTCTCCCTTTCAGGCATTCCAGTTCTTCCAATCTTGACAAACACAAGTTCACTCTATTTCAAGCTATTCAAAATGGTTTTGTAGAGATGACATTCCTGAATTAACTGAATCATGCCAGTTTTCCTCTGAATCTATAAGATGACCTAATTTTTTCACTGCATGTATTAACTATGCGTCTTTATCTAAAGGCCCATTCTGCGTTCAGTGGAAAAGTTAAGGCAGCAATCTGAAATAAGAAAGCAATTAGAAATAAAATGACTGAGGAAAAGAGAAAATGGAAATGAAAGTAAATTAGAAGTTATGAGCCATATGGAAGTGACAAGGGATAATGAATTCATTGGGGAAAACCAATTGTTGGCAGAGCAAAAGACCAAAAAATTGTTTTAAACATACTAGAAAGAAATAAATCTAGCAACATTTTATAACCATTATCAAATGGAGATGTAATGATAATAACAACAGCAACAAGTAATGAACAGACTGAAGTGCTCAACAAATACTACTATTTTACATTTGGGAAGAAGCAGGATAATGTACAAATCCACAAATGAGGAAGACTTCACAACTAGCAATAACTAAATTGGCTATTAATCTAATCAACACTTAATAATGCTGGTTTCTTTCAAACCCATGGAGAATCTTTGGTCTACATATATTCCTTCAAATAAATCTGGGACTCCAAGCTAATGCTAAAACACTGCTAGAGAATTAACATTGGGATAATGTCATAAAAGGTAAAGAGGATGACAGGAATAACTACTGACATTAAATGAGACAAACTCTTGGAAAACCTGTAACAGGAATCAAATAATTTAATTTTTCTTTTACAGGAAATTGATCTTGTCAAACAAAATCGGCTTAATTATTGGATGCCACGGCAAATTTGTTTAAGTATACTTACTGTAGAAGTATAAGACTCTAGGAGTAATACAGGCATCTGAATTAGCATTGCCAGTATGTAATGAGAAGATTACAAATTGGCCTATTAGCCAAGCTTGAAAGGAGTGTCTATGAGACTCATCAACAAATGGAGATTTTCTAATAGCATCTGGATTTAATAGTATTCAAGTATCAGTGGTCAGACAGGTATTGCTAGTAAGATAACAAAAAATAATACAGATTTATTGATTAAAGATGTCTTTACAAAACCTTTGTTTTAATACAGATAAATTTAAGCATTCATAGCAAGAAACGAGGAAGGCAGGCCTCACTTGGAAACAAAAACTACAAATATTGTGTAGGAGTTATAATAAATAGTCGGCTCCCAAGTAACCACTGTGAGGCAAAAAGGGTTTAATAAAATTGTTACTTGAAAAAACAAGGACTAACAAAAAGGGAACAGAGATGATTTTACTTCTGTTTAATAAGACCAAAACTGGAATATACTGAAAGGAGACTACCTGGGAATAAAAGTCCTTCTCAGCTAAAATACCAGTGTTTTCAGAATTGAATTGAGATGAAAATTAAAAAAACCTAAATAAAACAAAACAAAACAAAACAAAACAACAACAACAAAAACTCTAACTGAAAAAGGCAAACAACTTCATAAGAAATTTCTGCACAAATCTGTCTCACAAAACAAAAAACAAGCCAAAATAAAAACACGACAAAACAACTTCTCACCTGGTGGGCACATGACAAACATTACCTGGGCTCTAACTCAGAAGTCTATCAGTTAGCATATTGTTTGTTCTGTACAGTCTGATACATTTTATTTGGAAATGTTTTTATGGAAAGTTTTAGTCTTACAAAACCCCATATTTTTCCATTGGAAATTTTTGATCTATATCTGGTGTTTTACAATAAAGGTTTTAAAACTGCAGAAATTTTAAAATAGTAAAAATAAAGCTCCATAAAAATATCCAAGTACTTAGCATCTTACTTGAGAGAAAGCACCATTATGAAGGGGTCACTTAGATTAGTGAAAGAATCTGATGACTGCAGGTAAACATGAGTGAAACAAGGAATAAGAATTTTTTTATAATCAGGGTAGTTAAATTTGGGGGGATATTTCACCAAAACAGACACTGCAGTTAAGTTTTTGGTATCTTCTAATCAGAAGTGTTGACTTTTCCAGGAGATAAGTTTTAACAAATCAACATCAGGTGATTCCTTTTTCAGCATCTGCAAATGCTGTGATCTGTTTTCAGTCAGCCTTCCTTGAAGGACAGCCTTTGGCATTTCTGAACTAAATTAAGGCAAAATGAAAAAGTACGTACGTTCCATGCTCAGACTAGAGTTTGCAGTCCTATACATGATGCATATTTAAGCACATGGTCACATGAGATTTGCCACCTCAGAGAAGGATTCTGGAACTACAGATCAAAAATGTCCAAGACAGGTAGATACTGGCTCAATAAATGTATCATGGTAGGAAATGCAACACCACGTGGTATAAAGGAAGTCTGACTATATAGGCTGCTATGATCTAGTGATCTATTCCAGCCTTAAATTTTCAGGCACTCTGCAGTCTTTCTCCCGTACCATTCATTTCTGCACATGATTTTAGTTATGCTTATGGAACGGTTCTGGATAGCACACATAACTGGGGTGTGTGGCAGAGGATGTCCTTGCTGACACTGACACTGCTTCCCAGTTGATGTGCTGGTACACAAAGTGTTAATTAAGCTTCCCATTGCCCTGTAGCTGTCAAAGCTACTTCAATAGATGCAGAAACCAGCATAATATGAGTAGAGAGGGTTATATATTGACATTTGAATTCAACATATTTCTCCCTTTACCCTCAAAACAATAATTGTAGCAAAGATCGTTCTCCATAGAACTGTAGCAAAGAATTATGTATACTAGTTCAACACAAGGAGACAAATTCCTTTCCTTATATCTAAAAATTATTATTAATGAAGTTATATTATTCCATATGGGATAAGTCCAAAGACTTTTACTATCCTTTGCTGGAGCACAGGGAAATTCATAACTCAACAAGAAATAAATTTTTCCCTTGCTGTTATATTTGATTAGCATGCCACTAATGCAAATGCTATATTATATATTACAAAAAAACCCCACCCTTATTTTGGTTGAATGAGTTAATCAATTTGACAAAGAGGGCATAATAAAAGCCAAATTGTCATTCTGTCACACAACTGTATGTTCTGAGACACACCATGTCTTAGAAAAGGAAAGGAAATTGCACTTAATTTAGTTATCTCACGTTATGGGCAGCCCTCATTTCCTCTTTCTTCCTGTGATCATGATCATTCAGTTGATCATCTCCTATTTCTGCCGCATGGAGCAAGGCAACTCTTCTACTACTAGGAAACAGAAGAAATAGGACAAATTTACACCTGAGTTAGTTAGTTAGTTACAATTCTCATTAAATTAGCCTACTTAGTAGATATATTTTAAAAAGTTATACTATTTTATAGACCTCTTGTCAAAGTATCAAACCCATTGGAATAGCAAAGAAAACGATGCTTCATCCAATGCTTACTACAATTACTCCTATAGTGCTTTAAAAACACTAAATTAAGAATCAACATTCCCTTGGGAAATAAGTGAAGGAGAGACTATGTAAGTAGATCGCTCGCCCACTGCAACACTGCCTCTAGACAGCAATTGTTCACAACAGCTAAGAACAGATAGTGAGAAAAGAATCTCATCTCCAACTGAAATGGCACAGGGAATTCGGGAAAGCAGAACACAATTATCTGAGATGGAATTTAATCAGAACGCTAAGGTTATATCAAGGGAAAATTAATGATCACTTTAGAGCATCCTTTGAAGTAGAAAAGCAATACTCGGGTATGATGAACACACTCAAAAGAATCCAGGGTGTAGGACACAGAGATTCCAGTTTTCCTGCATCCCCTAGTTTGCACACTGGAACACAACTTGCCCCTTTTGAGGCATTTTTTCCCCCTCTTGGTAATCATCATTATAGTACCTGAGGGCCACACCAAAAAGAGGACTGACATGCCAAGAGGGACCTAAGCAGAATTTAGGCACAAAGCAGAGCTAGAACTGCAAGCCTGAAAGCCTCCTGACTCATCTCGGCAGAAAACACAGCCGAAATCCAGAAGGGTCTTGAGAACATCCAGGGGATATGTGGTGCGGAGTGGACATTGCCCTCGTGTCATGCGGACCTTGTAACAGATGACTTTACAGACTCCTTTCAAGACTTTCTGCTTTATCCTTCTGCAACTCTGAACAGCCATGAACGAGGCAGATGACCCACAGCCCCAAGAACCTAAAGCAGCTCTCAATTATAAGATAGCTTTCAATACCTCTAACAATAAAGATATCAGGACTACAATCTTAACTGTGGATTATTCCTGTTGCAAAAGTTTGATCTAATGTTTTGTCAGATGTAATAAAAATGAAACTGCAGCACAGCATATCACCACCTCACTGAGGTGTTAAGAAACACATAAACTGTTTGAATACATTATTTCCCTTACATCTTACATTACAACATTATTTTTTCTTGGCACTTTTAGGAACTGGAATTTAATGAAGTTTTGATGAACTGGAATATGGTCTGTTGCTTCTAACAAATCACTGTGACCAAGGCTGACCTCATTAGAAGGCTATTTTTTATACAAAGGACTAACCTTTGGCCAAATTCAGTCTGGATTTTTTTAAGCATTCAGAATGAATTCAAACAGCAGCTTCTATGTAAAGATGAACATAACCTTGACTAAAGAGGGAGACATAAAAAGCTGGTTTATTACAGACTATATTCCCTTCTGAGAACAGCTTGCCAGACAAGCAGAAAGTATATTCTCTGTATCCTCCAAAAACATACAACTATCAATGTCAAATTATCTCTCAGTTTTGATTCTTTCTATAATTCCAGGTATATCAGGAATTTTCTATGCTCCTTTTCACTTCTGCTCAGTTGGAACACATCTGGTTTTATTGGATTATTTAATTCTAACACTATTTGCTGGTTTACAGACAACACTGTTGTCTATATACCTATTCAAGTTAACTCAGATTTGAGTCACTGTGCACGCTGAATGAGAGCAGTGCTGAGCTTAATTCTGGTATACAAAGGGATAAATGCTGGATCCATAGAGTTACTGCCCCAAAGTGATGTGGAAGAAAACCTTCAGAATACACTCTGCTGAGTGTGTTGTCACAAATATATTACAGTTGTTCTTTATCTGTGGAATTACCTCTGATTTCTTTCCTTTTGGTCTCACTGTATTGGTTCTAATCTGTAAAAGTCTGTACATTTAAGAGCCATGTTTCATGAAACTTGTTTCCCATATATTAATGCAGGGGACAACATAGGCATCCTCCGAACAGTTTCCGGTTTCAAGACTTATTCTCATTCTTAGGAATAACATAATTGGATTTTAGACTTTAATCTAAAACATTATTTTGGTCAAAGATTTTGTATCAACAAAGTAACATAATGTGAAATTGGGATACTTCCCTGAGAGAAAATTCCTGCTTTACCCAACTTCAGAGTTCTTACTGTCTGACAAAAGGGTGAAGCTACATCTGGATATTGATCCATAAACTCTCCTGTGGCAAAGATTGGCAGTAGCTGGCAGTGCATTTATCATGGCATTTTTAAGATGTGAGTTCTAAAACAGCCATGGTGTTTTTCAGCAGCTTATATGACTCCACATCATTTTCTAAATTGTCTTTTTTCCACAGCTCTTGATGTTGGCTAGCATATGGAGCTACTTGGAGAACAAAACCTTCTCTGTCTTGGAGACCAAAACCCTTTCGCAGTGGCAAATTTATCTTATGAGCAGTAATACAAGCAGTCAGTCTGAATTCACATAGTATATTATCTATATTCCACATGAAACTAAATAAATTAAACAAAATATGTTCCTTTAAATCAGATAACATCCCCCAGGAGTTAACATCCCCATCTTTGAACTGATGAAAAAAAATACAGCAATATTTATGAAAAATTAAATTCTGGCAAACACTATCAAAAGACATACTGATATTAATACATCTGGTCTGTAAATACACTTTTAGTAGACTGTATCTTTATTTAGTACTCACAGAAATTAATTTATAATTGCCAAAAAGTTTTACATTCAGGTCATTTTGCACTCCATTCATGGGCTTTTTCTAGTTTGGTCCAATACAGACTAAAAATGTGCTTTTTCATTATTTCATATTTTCTTTCTCCTTTCTTGGTCTTTGTATTGGAGGGAAAATACATGTTAAAAAAATCTCAAAATTAAATTTTTTAATGAGATATTGATTGAGGGTGTCTAGTTTTGACACTTGCATAGCATAATGTTTCCAATAAGTAATGTCTATAAGAATATAAATATGAATATATGGAATAATGCAAACATATCTGCAAAAAAATATATCTGCATATAAAAAGAAACAGTATTTTTCAAAGAATGAGAACTCTGATGAAGTGACATTGACCAGGAACTAAAAATAATAGTGTGCACAAAGAAGTTCTAATGACCTAAAGAAGATAAGGCAAACATTACTTAGACCATAATTCATAGCTATAAGCTAGGACAGGGACCATCCAACAGATGCAGCTGTATTCATTAAAATTCAATATCACTGCACTGCTGTCTAGTGATGTCCTTAAAAATCTTTAGCTTTATCCCCTAAACACCTTTTGAAAATTGAACTTCTTGACCCCACACAGTCTTCTCCAGGCATACACATCTTTCTGGTTATCTATTACCTGAAAAGGTCCTGATGGGGTCAAAGTCATTATCTATAATTCTGAACATTAGAGAGAGAGATGGAAAAAAAATGGTACAACTTTTTCATATCCCTAAAACACAGTTTTGGATGAAGGCTATTTTTTCCAGGTATGAATAAATATGATGCACAGCTGATGTATACTTTTAAACACAAAGAAGTCTATGGACTGCAGTACCTAACTGAACGCATAAGAGCTAATGGCATAAGGGCTAAGAATAAATGTATAATAAGTATTCCAAAATCAGAGATTAACAGTCTGTGGGGCCAGAAAATGAAAGTATAAAAGAATTGTTAAAAAAGAGAGGTCTTCAAAACCTTTGTACTTGTATTCACTGTAGAGATATTAGAAAAGTTCTTATGATTTAAACTTTCTTTACTTGGAATATACTGAAGAATATGATAAAAATGTTAGTAGAAGAGGCTTTAGAAAAATACAGAAAATGAAAAGACAGAAATCTAAATCAGAAAAAGTACTGAAAAAAATGAAAAATAAAAGCTCAAGATTATTAACTGTGCTGCTAAACTATATTCCTTAATATTGTATTAGTACCAGGTGAATGAAAACTAGCAAAAAAGCAACCAGTTTTTGAAAGGCTCTGATGCTAAAACATTGACAACTGCTTCTGACATCCATACTGGGGAAACTGGTAGAAACTATATCTATCACAGAAACATGGAAAGATAATCACCAAGGTTGGAGGGAATCTCCGGAGATTGTCCAGAGATAGTCCAACCCTCTGCTAAAAGCAAGACAACAGAAACCAGTCGCTTATGGAAATGCCCAGTCAAATTTTGAATGTCTTCAAGGATGGAAGCTCCACACCTCTCTGTGCAACCTGTTCCTTGTTCAATCACACCCACAGTAAAAAAGTTTTAATTTTTTATGTCAACTCCAGTGTGCCTGCATGTTGCTTGTCCTGGGGAGCCCAGCAGTGGACACAGCACTCCAGATGTGTCTCACCAAGGCTGAGCAGAGGGGAAGGATCATCCCCCTCCAGCTGTTGGCAATGTTTTCCCTGGCACAGCCCAGGAAGTTGATGACCTTCTTTGTTGCAAGGGTTCACTGCTGACTCATTAGGATTCTTCCAAACAAGTCCCTGTACAGGCCAAAGTCTGCTCTCTGGAGGTCAAGGGTTGTGATCCTGCTTTCTGCCTTGTACTCTGCTCTCAGGATCCTGAACTCCACCATCACCACAATCAAGGCTGACCTGACCTTCACACCTGTAGCGATCCTGACTAGAGGATGGTTAAAGTCTCCCATGAGGACCAGAGTCTGCAAGTATAAGGTTTCTTCTAGTTGTCTGAAGAAGGTCTCACCTATTTCTTTTCTGCTGAGACAGTATATAGCAGATGTCCACCACAACATCCTATTTTGGCCTGCCTGCTAATCATGACCCAATGAGAAAAAGGATCAATAGGCATGCAAACAAAAAAGGAATCTTGAGGAAGAACTAATGTAGATTCTGTAGAGGGAGATCATGGCTTCATGTTCCATTGGAGTTTCCAGAATAAATTGAAATGAGTTTGTAGACTAGAGTAATTCAATATACATCTCATTTACTTGGGGTTTTCTGTGGGTTTTTTAACAAGCAGAATAAGAATAAACTCAAAAGGTGAGAGACCCATTTGCATACCAAAGGAATCTTAGCTGAATCTGATACTCTTCAACGTACTCATAAATGGTAAACTATGGCAAGTTTTCATAAGTTTGTCAAAGGTAATAAGATTACAACATTTTATCATAAGTTCAGGATAGTAAACGTAAAAGCCAGAAGCAAATGACTAAGGAAGGACATGCTGGAGGGAAGTGACTGCGCAATACATTGGAAGGTAAACTACTGATAAAGATAAGGTATTGCACATAGGAAAACCAAAACTGACTGCATGCATACACGTTGATGCATTCTGAACTAGCTATTATCCCTTGTAGAAGAGATATTAGAGTTTTTAATAGGTTAAATATGATACTTTCAGAAAACCAACTATGATGTTAATAATTTTAAGGAAATTAATATTGAACATAGCAAAAAATATCCCTATACTACAGAATAAATCCACAGTACATCTTAAATGGGTGTTCCACCTCTGTCACCAAAAGGTTGGAGCAGAAATAGAATAGCTGCAAAGAAAGGCAATGGAAGTATAAAATAGCTCACACTGAAAAGGTAACTCAATAGATTTGGACTCTGAAGCCTGGAAAAGAATTGTCTATTGGGATGCTGTGGTTTAACTCCAGTTGGCAGCTAAACACCACACAGTCATTTGCTCACTCCTCCTCCCTCAGTGGAATGAGAAGGAGGATAATCAGGAAAAAGAAAGGCAAAACTCATAGGCTGGAATAAAAACAGTTTAACAGGACAGCAAAGGAAGAGAAAACAGGAAAAATACCCAATAGCAGTAATAGAATAGACTAAGAGTGTGATTCACAGTAGAGATTGCTCACCGCCCGGAACCCGATGCCCTGCCCATGCCCAAGCAGCAATCCCACTCCCTTGTGCCATTCCCCCTCTATATTCTGAGCATAATGTCACATGGATCGATATCCCCCTGGCCAGCCCAGGTCAGCTATCCCGGCTGTGTCCCCTCACAGCTTCTTGTGAAAATTAACTCTATCCCAGCCAGAACCAGGACATGGGAAACACAATAAAACTTTATAAAAACATGACTATGAAATAAGGAACAGTAATTAATCATTTTTCACTATAGAAAAAGCAGAAGTCATCAAATGCAAGTAGCAGGTGGCAATTCAGAATAAAAAATAGAATACTTTTTCCACATAAATCAGAGGTAAACTGTGCAATTCATTGTCCCAAGATGCTGAGAATGCTAAAAGTTTACTTGCCTTCAGAAGTGATTAGACCCATTCATTGAACAGAAATCCATCAAGGACTTCTAAACACAAAGTAATGACATCTAGATTAATCTCTGAGCTGTAGCTTGCTGGAAACTGGGACAGTGTATTTGGGAACTACCTCCTCAGCCTTGCCTTGTTCCTAACCATATTCTTATATTGCTCCCTAGCTGTGTGCTATGAGCACACATTCTGATCACACATGAGCACACATCTGCCTCACTGAAAACAGTCCTCTACTGAAAGAGAAAACACCTGAAAGTCATGGACTGGCAAATTCTGGTTATAAATGAAAGAAAAATCTCCAACTCACCTAACCTGGGGATTAAAGGGAATTAAATATGCATTAACAAGATCAAAATATGAAAGCAAAAATGTATTTCTGAAGACCTACCATATTTGGGGTTTTTTTTCAAGAAAGTTTTACAAAATCATGTTTGCACTGTCTGTTCAGGAAGCACTATCATCAACCAGTACCCTCAGAAAGTAGAGAACTGTACATAGATGCTCAATGTGTTTGAATCATCTCCTTCATTGAGTGACGTACAATCAGTAGATCTGAAATAATTTTCTGTAAATTTTTTTAAGGTTTATATTCTGAAGAAAATAGCACAAGGTAAACCAGTTCTTGTAAATTTTTTTTTTTTTTTTTTGGGGGGGTAGCCTAGCAAAATACACAATGTTTTGTAACTTTGAATAGCTCCATAGCTCACAATATGGCATCCTGTTGTTTCATTTTGCAGCATTTACTATGTTATTCACACCAAATCTGTTTTAATTCACATCAGGGACATTCACTTTCCCTAACATGAAGAATCTAATTTAGACACCCTAGTAACAAAGGTAGTCATTGTGAAGTTACAGCGCAGGTAGGCTCCTTCAGAGAGCAGTTAAAATCCTCTTATATTCTCCCCAGTCATTTTTTAGGAGTCAAAGAAAAATTACTCCCTTTAATTAGATGCCTCAAGCTAGGTGGGAAGAACAGACATTTGTAATGACAGGTGTCAGTTCATCTGGTTGAATACACGTCTTGTCCTGAGCTTCTACAAAGGAAAACAACTTCTCAATATGATGCCTTTATTATTGCAGCCGGTTTTAGTATGGAAACAAAGAGCCCAGATAGAAAAGGATCAGCCACTGACTATCCCATCCCACCGTGCTAACTTTCAAGTCTAAAAGTGCCATCATTGTAATGGTCTCCCCAAAAAGAAAATTATTCAAATGAGGACAAAGAGAATGTGCTCAGCTGACTTTCTAAGCTTTGAAATAATTTATTTTTATGTTCTTGTTTCAGTTATTTAAATTAAAAGCAAAACAAACAAACAAATAAACCCCAAGCAAAACCAAAAAAACCTCCACAGGATATTTTTTTTTCCAAGTCATTTTTCAGAGACAAGTCTTGAAATGAGGTGGTTTCATTATGCTATACTGCAGGTGCACAGATTTAACTCAGAAGAACTTTAGGGAAAGGCATGGAATCACTACTGAAACAAAACAACACCCAAATGCCCTATAGTCTCTACTTCACCAAGTCTCTCACATGTCTATAGGAGCAAAAGAGATACAGGAAGTAGTAAAGAGACAAGACTAAAGGACAGGCATAACGTATGGTATTGTCTTTGAGGATGGTGCATATGTTGTTTGACCCTGGAAAGCAGGTATTGAACAGTAAGTCTGTGATGGGATGAACAGAGAAAAAGAGAAAGTCTACTTTCTTTAGTGGAAATATACCTTGAAAATGAGTAATAAAGATGCAGATATTGAAGTGAAGATACTGGTAGATATTATATAGATATGTTACAAGTTGGTTGGGTTTTGTTCTCCGAAAGAATGCCAAAGCCTTTTTTATTTTTTTTTTTTTCCCAACTGCTTGATTTAATGTGCGATGTGTCCATCTTGGACACATGGTCACCTCTTGAGGAAGTTTGAGGTGTCCTCAAACAGTGCTGATTAACAGCATTATATACCTTTTCTCCTTCTTTTTTTTCTTATTTTTTGAAGACCAGAGTACCTCTTCATCTCCATCAGTAAGTAAATGGAAGTCAAATCTCTCTCTTAGAGAAGGCTGAATATTTTTTGCCTTTTGCACTCTTCTACAGCTCCACAGTCCAGGAAGATACTCCCTTTTTCACATTGGGAAGAGGTCAAAAAGGCAGGAAAAGCTGAACAGCTTCACAAAGCTGTTTGAAACACGTTTTGCATGTGGAATGCATGTTCTTTTGTGGCACATGGGAAGGAGCACTGCAATTCACAGGATACGGTGGATTCCTACAAACCAGGTATTTTTACAGATCTGGCCGAGCCCAAGAGCCATGGCCTTTGCCTTTCTTGACATTGTCTCATTATTTTCCAGAACACTTACGTTTCAGGATAGTAAGCTCTCTGCGCAAGTACGCAAACCAGAGTGCCCTTAAATACTCAAGGCATAAGTTTACCAGGGAAGCTAAAGAGGCTGGACCTCATCTTCTCTGTAGCATTGGCCAGTCACAGAGATAGACATAGCCCTGCTGATTTTGGCTGGGCCTGCAGTGGTTCCTGATCAGACATGATTTAGATTGTGAGAAATTCAAATCAGCAAATTATTCAAGTCCAGAATGGTCACAGAGGAAACACAAAAGTGTTTTGAGTGAAGTCACAGAATACCATCACTAGATGATAAATCGAAATGGAAGTGAAAAACTATAAAGCGAGTGATACTTAAGTATTCTCTTTACTACTCAAATCTCTGTTTAGCAAAGTCTAAATGTAGATAGAGCAAGCTTTCTTGGTTCCTCTCTCACTTCTCTTCCTTTAATTTGGAGAAAGCTGTTTTGGTACTTTCTAGGGTTTAGAGTTCTCTCAGACATGCCATATACACATAAACAGAAACTAGAAAATGAAGCCATGAAAAAACACTATTTTCTTTGCTTGGTTACCAGATAGTTACATCACTGTATATTTACTGGAGCAGAAATGGCTAATTTTGCTTGGGTCACCTCCTTATTCACACACTTATTTTAGTGCTGGCAGTACAGATGCTGCCATCGGTTATGACAGGGCTGCTGCAAGAATAGGGCTCAGTAGCTTGTGCTTGCTTCATCTTCTGCCTGACGACCTGTTTCAATCTCAGTGGTACTAAATCACACACTCTATAGAAAACAACTTCTGGCTCTATAAAGATCAGACATGCTTGGCTTTGTAATGAACAGCTCTTGATATTTCTTAGGTTTTTTCATTTCTTGACTAGAGCTGTAGGGATTTTTTTTTTTTTTTTTAAGAAAGATAGGAAGATTTTCAGACAGGATCTGAGTCTCAGTCTCATCCCAAGACTCACATTTTTCACTCTGAATCTAGTAAAGCATGTGCTTAACTCAAAGGACATGAGTAATTCCACTGAGTTCCTAGACTCTGGACTGACACCACTATAGTCCACTTTTACCCTTCCATGTAATTCTCCTTAAGCAGCAAATGCAAGATACAGCAATGTACAATATAATAGAGCACAACTTCAGAGCACCAAATCCTGCTTATCTTTTACACTTGGAAGCAGTGTCACTGATGTCAGAGAAAATGCTTAAGTGAGATAGCTGAACAGCCCTGTCACTGCTTATCTTTCCAAACTAGCATATGTACTTTCACTGGATGAATAACACAGCTTCCTCTACCCACACAGCATTATGGTTTTAAAATTGCAAACTTTATACAAGCTCTGTAGAAGTAATATTAACACAGTATGGCTCCTCTTTTAATATATAAACCACACATTAAAACAAAATCAACCCTTGCTTTTGTTAGGGGATTTTCTTCCCACCCCCACCACCCCCCCCCAAAAAAAAAAAAAAAAAAAAAAACATTTCAAAGAAATTTAAAAAATCATGATTCCCTGTATGTGAGAGCATACTTTGTTTATCCTTTGCTACATTTCAAAATTTCAGGAAGATGCTGGCTCTCATCCAAGATTGAGACCACCCTGTCATAGGTACCTACACATGATGATAAGAAATTCTTAGGATTTCTAGCTGTGTCCTTTAAACAAACACGACTCTTTTTTCTCTTCTTTTTCTTTCTGAAACAAAAAGGTTATCAGTAATGAAGTGAAATTTGCCTGCTTTTCAATATTAAAGCATTTCTGCAAAATGCAGTCCTAATCATTGTTCACTTTATCAGTCATATTAGGCTATGATAAATTAGCTTCTAGGCTTCTTAAATGACACTGGGCTACATCTACCTACAAAATTAGGTATTGTGTAGATGATCACAAAACATGCCCAGGAAGAAGCATCAATGGACAATGTTCGATGGTTCAATTGTGTGAGTTAAACATGATAACTTGACTATCCATTAGTTCAAGCTGCTGCAGATTTCTAACATAGCCATATATGTTGAGTAATTACAGGATTTCAGGGCTTTTTTACACTCATTTATTTGCTGCCTAAGGCCAGGACAGGTCTCCTTTCCAGATCTAGATGTGCAGTGAGGATATTACAATTCTCAGCTGCTTGTCACAGACAGCTGGATGGGTGTTGCTGTCTTCATCTCTCTGTGCGTGAAGGAGACTCCTCCCACTAACTCCAGTCTTTGCCTGGTCTATAGGGGGAACTGTCCATATGATCCTTTCTATCAGGTGAGCTACAAAGTGCAGGGAATAAAGAGGACACCAGTGTCTTCCACCAGCACAGCTGTTTGCAAAGTGTCTGCCCCTGCCCTAGGAAGAAATTGTTGCCAGTGTAATTAAAGGTCTTATTTGATACTAAAACAGTTAAACTGACACAAAAAGTTTTGTTGCCATTTTTTTTTACTTTTAAGTCTAAAAGGTACAACCTTTGAAAGAGGAATATCCATAAGGGGAAAGCGATTCACTTAAAGTGCTATAACTTTCCCTTGGACAAGTTCCATTTCTAAGTGTCAAGCTGACATTTTTCCACAAATGCTGCATTTTTCAAACCATCTGCTCCTATTTTAGAAAAGTAGATCTGTTTGAATAAATATCAGTGATGAATACATTTTGGGGGTTGGTTGGTTGGCTGTTTTGGTTTAGTTTTGGTTTGTAGTGTTCAGTCTTATTTCTGTCTACAAGTGTTAAAATCAGTCACAATACAGCAACTTCTCCATCTTCCCTACCTCATGTCAATTTATTTCTGATTCACCCAACCTCCCTGACTTTGCTGACATTATTTTGGTTATACCAGCTATTCACCCCAGTGTTATCCACACCTCACAGGAGATGGGCAGTCCTCCTAAAGGAGCAGCACAAGAACCAAAAAAAACCCTCAAATTGCTGTTCCCCTCACCCATTCTTTTCTCATGATTTTACTGATGGTTTTCCTCTTATATGCCGTTGCTCATAAGCTCGTCCTTCCCTCCACTTTTTTTTTTTTTTTTTTTTAATTATTTGATCAAAGTACCTCCTGATTTTGCTATGCCTTGACAGATTTCCCACATTGAAATCACAGAGTTTAGGAGGGAATCTGACATAAGTGAAACTAAACTGAATGCCTAGGGTGGTCCAAATTATAAAAATCTACCCAGAGGAATCTTCTCAAACCACTGGAGAGAAGGAGACGTCCAATTTTGCAAAGTGTCCTGATCCTCATAAGAACCCTCTAGGATCTGCTGCAAACTGTAAATTTGTAATTCCTCAATCTGCAAGAAAAAAATCAGTGACAGGATAGGTTTCCAATGCTACATGCAATACTACACAGCTCTAGTTCCCAATATTCTCCAGAGTGGAGGGTCTGTCAGAGCAAACTATGGTTCCTTTCTGGCTCGCATGCCCAAAACACCTTCCCACTGATACAAAGATATGGAGAAGGGAGCTGATGAGCACTTGGATGTCAAGAGATACAGTCAGCTCACAGGGAAGGCCCTATGTGCTCAGGAGACAGGCAGTGCCCCTGAGGGACCAGCACAGACTTAACTAACATGTTGTGCTTCCTCCCTCAAGAAATATTGAATATAAGAGTGTGACAGCAGGGAAAAGGAAATGCATACCCTTTTATTATGTGAAGTCCAGCTGCACACCACATTACAGTGACCTTCTCGGGTTTTCTGTGTTTTGATTGCCTGATGTTCCATCCACCTCATTCCTCAAAGGTTAATGAGGCTAAACAAGAGAGAAACAAAAAGGTCAACCAACAAAATGCTGATCTATTGACAAAGCCCAAGGAATGCAAAAGTAATGCAGAACTCAGACGCTGTTGTTCCTGCATTACTGATACCATACTAGAGCAAACCCATACACACAATTCCTTTGGAAGATTTTGCTGTGCACAAAGTAGAGAAGCGACCTTCTCTCTCAAGTCCAAAAAACTGAAACTTTAGTGAATCAATGCTATTACACCCTCAATGCTGAAGTTTCTATTTTATGGCATGGTGAAGAATGACAAAGAGGAAACCATGAATGAAGTCAGGAAAATTACTCTACCTCTCTAATTAGTTGCCCACTCATTAGAGCAGGTACATGTGGGAGAAGACTACGGTTTGCCTCCCAGCTGACCATGTCACCTCTACTCCTCACCTCCAGGCTCAGGTCTTTCACCAAGTAACTGCCGGGTGTCACAGGGAGACTGCTGGTCTCAGAGGTGGTACAAGCCAATGCATTACAACTGGAGACTTTTCCTGTCACCGAGGCTGAAAGCAGACAAGGGCAGATAATCTGTCCCTCAATCCAAGTGACAATGAAGAACAATGTTTAAAGAGCAATTTACGATGAGAACATTTTTCCATTGTAAAAATTTGATCACTCAGGACCTCAACTTTTCATTGGAAATGGCACTTCAGTCAATAGGAATATATGTCTGGTCAAAATGAGCAAGGAAAAAGACATCCATTCCTTCCCATCACTGTCTCTTTGAGCAGGTGCTTAAAGCTGTTATTTTTAATAGGAGGAGGGAAGATTTGTTTTAGATTCAGAACTCGAGATTCCTGGAGTTCTGATTTGTTTCAGAAAAATGCAAATTTTTAACTTTCACAATTTTTAAAAAATCCGTTCCAAGTGTTGGAAGCAGAGTGAATATTGTCTTAAAATAATCTGCTTTTTTTACCTAACACAGATCTTCATCTATTTAAAAATGTAATTTGTTTCTTCAGTTTAGGTTTCTTTGATAAGCATCAGTTTAAAAGAAAGCATTAATTTGCAAAGCCCTTCCTAGATTCCTTCTCTGATTAACAATGATGCTGAAGAAACTATGACTATTCAAAACTACCAGCAAGTTGTAGGATTATAGAATTACATCAAAATGGCTAGAACATCAGATTTGAAAGAGTAGTCTAAGAACAATCACCTATCTGCAAGAACAACATGGAGAGCTGATCTGGAAAAAATATTGTACCTTTATGCTTGCAAAACAGTGAAGGAAGAAGAAAACAAAAAGGGAGGATTGAAAATGTGTTTTCTTAACAAACAGATCCTCCTTTGTTCTTTGATAAAACTAAAGGATAAATTTTATTATTATCATTAATTATCCAGATCATGTTACATGTTTTGGGGTTAAAAAAAAAAAAAAAAAAAAAAAAAAAAAGAATACAAATTAATGAATAATCTAATATAGTCGATTTCAGTAATTACAAAGTGTAAAATTATACTGAAGATTTCAAAACACTGTCTCATGTTTTATAGCTCTCCACATCCCCTTCCTGTTTTGTCGCCTTTTGTAGGGTTGGTAAGTGATGCACTTGCACCTGTCACTAGACCGATAAACAAATAATGTCTTCCTTATGCATGGACCACTGGAAGGAAATTGCTGCCTGGTGCTCCTATTACTTCTCCCTTGACATAAATTATGAGCCACTTACAATGATGTAAAAGGATAGATTTTTTTTTTTTTTCTTTGACTGGAAACTTACCTGCTGAATACTCTGGAGCTTTGATTAATGTTTCTGGCCCATTTTGTATGAGAGCTAGGAAACTAAATATAGTTGGTACTCAGTAACTGCATCAGTATAGTGGACAATGGGAACAACTGCAGGTTTCAAATTGCTGATGGCATAAATGAGAGCTGTTACAGATCTGGAAGCTGAATCAGAATGGGAACTCCTCCATCCTCAGTCATGATGGTGGTGGAACAAGCTACTATATACTCAGAAATTTTGAGTATAGAATACTAAATAGAGCACTGCATCAGTAATTGTGGGATCTGTTTCCTGGGAAGTACTTTACTGGGGTATCTCCTCTGTGCTCAATTATTAATGGCTGTTATATTGCCTTGGGAAAAAAAGCAGATACATGAGGCACTAACCGATAGTGATCTTCATGTTCAAGGACACCAGGCAGTGCAAATGTGGCCACAAGGAAGTTTAAGCTTAAGGAATTTCTTGCACTAGTTTGCAGGGACATCAGTTTCCATACAGAAGCTGGATATGACAGCAGAAGAAAGACAGCATGGGAAAGGGAGGGCAATCTCCCATTGTTTTGACCAACTGGAAACACAAAGGCTAAGTTCAGAGTCAATTACTACAATTGCAAATTCTTCTTCTTGAAGAAAAAAGCTGGAAAATACTCATTATTAGTATCTATTGAACTACAGTAATATTACTGCCACATTACTAAATCTGCTGGAAATAAATTTGCTTGCTTTTCTCCAAACAACACCACACTGCAATCTAATTGATGTTTCAAAGCCCGGATCTGCAGGCCCAAACGTGTATTTCAGTTTCCATGTGAACAGAGATGGATGCCTGAAAGTCCATGAAACAATGTCAGAGGCCAAAGACTCAAGGTTTACAGTCTAAGGAAGACCTTTACTATGTGGAAGGGGGGAAGCGGAGCAGGAGGGACTGTGAAATGGCACCTGGGAGAGATGCAAGGAGTCCATCTAATCCAGCCCTCCGCACAGCTGCTGGTTTTGGTTCGCAAGAGAGTTTCCCTCACATTCAGATATTTCCTTATGCACCAGCTGAAACAAAGTCTGTATACTTGACATTTTTTACAATATATTACTTTTTAACATTTTACTTAATATTTACTTAACATATTACTTAATAACAATATATTACTTTTTACTTTAAACACACATACACACCCCTCTATATATACATGCAAGCACATAAAGATTATAGTGACTACATACGAAGCAGTAGTTGGATGGGACATACAAGAACATATTTTAGAAGATAAAAAGATCATCAAGGTTGCTGAAAAGAATGTATGAGGTTATACTACAAGGTTACTTGGCCAGGTGCAGGCAAGAATATTTATTATTTCATAGGTTTTACATACAAAATGGACCATTAGGACTATTTAGTCAAAAACTCTCCATAACAGAAGTTATAAATGTTACAAGGCATTTCCTGGATCATAGTTACAGCCTGGTAACATCAGCCCAGGGGAAGACAAAAAAGGTAATGATGAAAATTTTTTTCTACTATTTTAAAGAGAGAGGCAATGTAATTCAGGTCTTGCCACATCAATTACACCACTGTTACAAATACATTCCTGTATCCTGTCAGAGAAAACTATGAATACAGTTAAAAGACAATTATGCAAAAGCACGTCTATGGGGGAAAAGTTGTTATTTTCTACAGTCATTGCAGGTTTCTTTTAGGCATCAGTGATTGAATTGTCCAAATGGAAAGCTCATCAATATTAAAAAGAAGGCTATATTAATTACAAAATAAATTACCTAGTTCTTGTTGATTTGATTAAATATAATGAAAAATTGAGTCTGTCAGTGAAAATCAGAATGAGGTAAATTAACTGGTTTCAGACATACCTTCTTAGGCATGTCTGTGTCTTTAGAGTATGCAGTGAGGCAAATAGACAGATCTGAACCATCACCCTGGGCACGGCCATTCTGAGCACCTCCTTTACTACATGTGAAAACTCCTAGTTATGGTTCTTGCAGCTCAGCATTAGTCCCCTATTGAGACCTTATTAAATTTTACGGTGGCGCAACAAATTCACATAAAGCCCACTATAGACCCTTTTTAATAAAGGTTGGTGTGAACATTTACAACTGGATTTGAATTCCTTTGTGGACAGCAAACTTACAATCACGTTTGTAGTGGGCTGACCCTGGCTAGCCACCAGGTGCCCACCAAGCCACTATATCATGCCTCCTTCTCAAGAGGAATGACAGGAGGAGAAAACAGGAGAAAAAGCTCATAGGTCAATATAAGGGCAGGAAATTACTGTTATGGGCAAAACAGACTCAACTTTTAGGGAAATTAATTCAAATTATTGCCAATGATTCAGAGTAGGAGAATGGGAAATAAGAACAAATCTAAAAATACCTTCCCTCCACCCCTCCCTTCTTCCCAGATGCAAATTCTCTCCCAACTCTCTACTTCCCCCCTGCCCAAGAGGTGCAGGAGGATGGGGAATGGCAGTTGTGGTCTCTGCCACTC
>KL255658.1:0-11787 GCA_000699545.1 Podiceps cristatus
TATCACCGTTTTTCACACACTAAATCCAAAATATAGTAGTTCCTGGATACAAAAATACCAGGACATACATTTATGTCAAACTGAGAGTTCTTAAGTATAGTATTTACTTAAGTTACTGAAGTTCAAATAAAATTATTATTATAACACTAGAGAATACTGTTTTGTGGAAAAGGACTTTACCATATTTGATAAAGACAGTTATCTGATTTAAGATATTATCAAAACAAGGAAATAAATATCATCATCTTATTCCTAAAAGCATGTTTTAAACAGACTTAGCCAAGAATTTTACATAGAATTATACTTTTTAGATACTGGTTTTCACGTTAACATACTGGTTTTATCAGCAAATTAATCTTGCATAACAGGAATGCATGTTCATTTTTATATATGTATATTAAAAATATAAAGCTTGATCACAAACTTTTGGAGTTTAACTCCAGGTTTTTTTGTTTATGTTAGTGGGAGGTAATAGAGATACAAGAGAGAAGGAAGACTAGTTGCTCTTTTTCATTTTTCTGTTACATTGAAATCTTATAACTTAGCTTAACTACCTTTAGCTGTGCAGCTGTAGATTATATATGACTACTTCTAATAATGTTAATTGTGTTTTCTAATTATTATTTATATTCTTCAAGTGTGGTTTTATAACCATTTTCTTGATGTATTTAAAATCTATTTTTGCTCTAAGGAAGTTTGCCACATAATCGGGTCTTGTGAGTGAGGACAAAATGTCATTTTCCCCACTGTATTCGTCAGTTTGATTAATGTTGCTTTCTCAAGGATGTCTGCTCTTGTAGTGGTATATTCTGATTCTTATTATGCTGTTATGCTGCCTCCAGTATGAGATCCGTAGTACCATAAACAATTGATAACCCACTTGTGGCTTTATTAACCCGTATTTTCTCCAGGTTATACTGTAGCTGTTCCTACATGTAAACTCTTCTTTTTCTTATTTACCTTAATTCCCTTAACAATCATTCCACATTTATCCTTTCCTCTCTGCTGCATGCAACTCCTCTAAACACCACATAGGGTTAACATTTTGAAATAGACATAGAATATTTTGACAAACAGAATTCGTGTAATTTACAGTACAGAACAAGATGATAATGAACACTGCTCTGAACTAGACCTTTGGGTTGTTATTTGTCTCACTGTTTGAATAAGAATCTGCTTGAAGTTATGATCTAAGAGGACACTTCTGCCACCTTCAAAATGAAAAATAACGGCAGGAGAGAAAAAAAAGTAATGATTTTATACCAGTCAAAATCTCCCAGATATTACAAAGCCCTTTATCGGTGTGATAGGCAATATTAAAAACAAAAACAAAAAGAACCCCAACAACAACAAAAAAACCCAACACAAATCTTTAATAAAATATAAGAAAGAAATAGTTCACAAAACAGATGACATATATTTGCTACCCTGAGGAAATATTTCCTAGTGTATACAGGTACTCTTTCTGTTGAGTGCCATGACACCTATTATGAGATATAATATTACTTGGAGAAGATCTGTGTTGTCCACTTGAAGAATAATTAAGTTTTCCACTGCTCAGTAGATTACATCTGAAAGCACAACCATAGATGGAGATAACAAGACAGAAAGGCAAGCTTAGACCAAATTGAAATCATAAAAGAGGGAAAAAAAAAAAAAAAAAAAAAAGATCAACACAATATTTTTACTTTTAAAATGTGAAGGCTTTTTTTCCTGCTCAAATGGCTTGGTATTATTTTTTTTAAATTTGGGTTTGGGCAACAGCAATCAATTACAAAAAATTTATTAGTAGAAAACCAGTTTCTATTAGAGTACATAAACCAGCTTTAATGACATAGTATGTTATTCTGCACAAAAGAATAGTCTAATTTACAGAAAACTGGCCAAAGACTGGTGAAAAAAATATTGCATACAGCATCAGTTTATCACCTTGTTTATGATAAATCTTTGTATAGAGTTTTCCCAAGGCCTGAATCTACACGTTGGGGATTTGTTCAAACTTTTATTAATACATTTACAGCTACTATTAGTGTGAATTCTCATAACTGTCCACTATAAAAAATAAAGTCACTGAACTGTATCCTGAGAGCTAGATGCCTAAACTATTCAATATTTAAGTACCTAAATCCATGAAATCCTTGCTTCACCTGAAAACTTCTGTTAAATTTTTCTCTAGTAATACCCCAAATTCTGCTATTGTACAAATTCAAAACCTGACAGGTCTAATCACCTTACACTGATATTGAATTACAGAGGATAGGAGCAGAGAGGTTACAGAAGTTACCTACTCCATTCCCTGACTCAAGGTGAGATCAGCTATACTTGTGTTATTCATAATAGATTATTACAATTTGGTTTTAAAGAGCTTTTCGTTAACTAGGAGAGTCTAGCTTGGTTGCTCTGGATGTAGACATCTAAAACTAGGTGACATGAACACCAGCTTTTTTGTGAGGAACAGGAATATGTAAATATTATGGGAGGAAGGGGTAGTAAGAAAAATGGGTTAAAAACCCCACATACCACAACTGTGGTATGTTACAATTGTGGGCCTGTAAAGAGAGTGAGGACAGTTTTGAGGTGCTATCCTAACAAGTTGTTGATAGTTGCTCTCAATTATGCACTGTTTAGTGACCATCAAAAGATTTCTCAGCAACTGGAAGAACCTAACTGACAATAGCAGGATATAGCCTTTTGTGATTTTAAAGGTCACAGCTAGACAAAAGACTGAAGGAGAAACTTGGGCATTAAATGATATAATATGGAGTACTGTTCTGTGACAAAATGGTTGGGATTGGGTCTTATAGCTACTTCCATGCATTGCAGACAGAAGTTGGATGACTAAATTATTCATTCTGTTCCAGTCTGTGTTACAAATAGGGATTATAATACTTTTCTAAAGGGCAGTACTCTCTTTTAATAGGGTTTATAAAACTTTTCTAAAGGACAGTATTCTTTTAGTTCAGCTATGGAAAATATGCTGCTGAGGAATTAATTTTCACAGTCTGATATTGACATGAATCTCGTGAATTCTACTGCAAACAAAATACCTTTTAAACTCCAAGTCAAACTTTCTTTTGAAGAAAATGCGGCAGAACCATAAAAAATATTGAGACTTTTGAGTTAATGAAACCTTGCATAACATACTGCATGAAATGTGAGACTTCTGCATTTCAGCCCAACTCTAATCAAGCAATAAACCAAAGATATTTGGCAAACGTAAAAAATCTCAAAGAGGCTGGGAATTTCAGCACTTTTGTCTTCCTGTAATCTTATTTTCAGAGTAAAGGTTAAAAACCAACCAACCAACCAAATTAAAAAGGGAAAACAAAACAAAAACAAACAAACCAAAACCGAAACAAAACAAAAAAACCAAAGCAAACCAAACCATAAACCAACCAAATCAACTAACCAAATGAAAATGCAACAACAAAAAAACCCCACCACTTAATAAAATGACAGGATATTTGAAAGTCTAAAGTTTTGGCAAGTGGGGTGAGCATTCGGCAGTGTGCCACAAACTTCTGTGTCCGTTTGTCTGATGTGTCATTCTGCCTGCCCAGAAGAGGCTGCCTAGCTTCCATGCAGAAATCCAGCCTGCTTGTTTTGCAGCATTGTGCAGCACTGTAAGTCCCTAAAATCACCTACGTGTTTATTGGATGGACACCTGTCACTATGAAAAAATGTTCAGAACTTTCTGCTGTGAGAAAGAGAGACACCTTTCTTATCTAGAGCTAGCCATGATCTAAGGACACACCAAAACAGAAGGGGAATGGTGAACCTCCAAGCATATTTATCCCATCCCTCCCACATCCTGTGAGCCTGGACTAGCATACTTGGAGGTGTTCTGAGTGAAAATGCTTTCCCCGCTGAAAGGGAACAGGAGAATGCAGAGCAGGAGCACGCAGGCAGGCGCAAGCCTTATCCTGCAGTTGTAATCAGGGCACCTGATCAAAGGCAAAGGCTCAGGATCAACATTCCCCTTCAGTAATGACTGCTGGCCACTGACCAGTGATAGCTGGGGCAAAATGCAGCACCACTTTCTTCCGTCCTCAGCGAGAGTCAGACATCTTGTTGCCTCCTCTCTGACTATGCAACCGTAGCACTAGTAGCTGCAGAAGGACTCTGATTTAAGCAGACAAGTGAAAGGTACATTTAGCCTGTGTGCTCTGGTTTATCCTGCTGACAAGGACTTGATGCTCCAGGCTCTCGATCTCACTGGTGGGGAATTATTTAAAACAATGGGCAATTAAAAAAAAAAAAAAAAAAAAAAAAAAAAAATCACAAAATGGAATCTTTCTTGTTTCATCCCTTCAACAGAACAGCATTGTAAGACTATCTTCAAAAGAGGGAGGAGGGTGAATCCTTGGTGGATGGAGCTTCCTGATAATTAATTCCTACTGTTTTCCTATATAATCAGTGGCAAATGTTAGAGCATGACCCTCAATAGGCAGATGTGCTGTTCTGTTAGTCACCACTCTGTATACCTTCCTTGAGTGCCACCTGTTAGCACAACTCCACAGTTCTTGCCAGGTCATGGGCAACACATGCGCTGCTTCACCCTTCGGCATTATGCTTAAGTTCAAAATCCTTTTCAGCTCTGCTGAACAGACTGAAGTCCTAGTGAGGCCAGAATAAGCTAACAACAGCAACAACAACAAAACCTTTCCAAACTATTCAACATTCCTTACAGATTTTAGTTACATTTACCTTAAGATCCGAAAATTCCATATCACAGCTGGATAAAATCCCTGGACTATTGTTCCCTGGGGTTAATACAATATACAGTGGGTATCCTGTCTTCTAATAAAATTCTTCTTCTTTGATGTCTTTTATCACAACATTTTTATGATTGTTTATTTTTATATTATGAGGCTCATAATAAAAGCATACTTTTTTGGTCATTAGATTTTTGTGCTATACTTTTCAAGCTAGTAATAAAGGCTAAACTTGAAACTATATCCTGTTTGTTCGACTTAATAATATGAGGCATAGGGACACTTGTTTAAGGACTGAGACTTGTTTGTGCTTATTCAGTGAAAATCATTCAGCATAAATAACTTGCAGAAATTTTATAGCCTACTCAAATGTCAGGAAGGCATTATTTTATGATTTAGCTGCTAACACACCAAAGGGCTTATGAATACTTTGAACTTAAGATACATAAATGAATAAAACTACCTGTGTTCTTTGTTAGATTTTATGTGAAATTTCAGTATAGTTACTTTATTCAGAGGTCTATATCAATCATGATCAAATAACCCCCTCTTTTTGTTATTCATTTAGTGGTCTAATCAATTCTTCAACATTATTCAGTAAAGACTTCCAATATGTAAAAAAAAAAAAAAAAAACACCACAGTTTATTCTAATATTACTTGGGAAAGAATATGGCTTGGAAATAATTCAAATGAAAAAAATTATAATCAGGAAAAAAATCATCACTCATCAATAGAAAAATTGTTTCTGAAGATTGCATTGATTACTCTTTGAATAATATAGAACAATTAAGCAGATCCTGATATGTAGACCAGTGTACAGTGCCAGTATAGCATCTAAGAATATGCAGTGGCCATATAAACTTTTAATGAAGCTGAAAGCTAGAACCTAGTTAAAATCGCATTTCATGGTCAATACACAGAAGAAAGACTGTAACAGGGAGTAACTAAACATGAGTTTATTCTAACATTTATGGAACAAAAATCAATTTTTCAATTAAGAGTACTTACTTTTCTAGACAAAGTTAAAAACAGAATAAAATACAGATTAGAAACCACTAAAGTAGTAACAACCGATGGGATCAGACATCAGATAATTCCATTAGCTGGATATCATTAACCATCAGCAAAGGTCTAATTAAAAAAAAAAAAAAAAAAAAAAATCTCCATTTTATCATGCTTTAAAAAAAAATAATGAAAAATAGAAAAACCTATGAAAAATGCAGAGAGTTTTTAGCAGAACTGACCCATTCACAGAGCAGGTGAATAGTCCTGCATATTAACAGCATGTTTAAAATAAAAAGCAAGAAAAAGGTAGAGGAGGGAGTACTCTTGAATTAATGAAATACAGCATTATGTCAAACTATAGTATCAAGCTTGTTACTATTCTGAATAAAAGGGAATGCACAGGGAAAGTCAGGGAGGCAGTTACGATCTTTCCTGAGACTGTATTTGAACATTAAAATTTAAGAATTAAAATAAGTACCTTGTTGTCAGCATATTAATGAGAAGAATCAAAGAGATTTATTATAAAATGTGGAATTCTAATGGAAAAGTGACACAAATTTGGGCAAAAATGCATGATATAAGTTGGTACGTGATTAACTACAGAAGAATTAAAAGCTCCAGATATAAAATTACATCCACTGTTTTTTAAATGGCAGGAAGCATTTACCTGTCTCATATTAACTGCCACTACAGAACTCTGCAGTCCAGTTACATCTTTGTGTACAGACTTAAAGGTTACGGGAATATGGGTAAGGGCATAGGCAAGGATATACAAGTGAAAATAAAACTGATTGTATAATTCTCAGTTGTCCAGATCTAATACACAGTCAAAGGGATATGTAAATGATTGTATGTTAAGGCTTGGGTAGTTACAGGGGAAATGCAGTGGAAAAGTTCATAGTAAATAAAGTTCAAAATCTGTCTATACCTGGAATTAAATAAACTGTTCCAAATTCTTCTAACAAATTCTGTCAAATGATAGCTATTTGTTGCACTCCGTATGAATCATATGCAATATTGTAGCATCAGGTCTGCAAAGTTAATAAATCTCCCTAAGGCAAAATTCATGCTCATGTATTGAAACAAAACTCATGCAACAGAAATCACCCTCGTCGAACCCTTTAATTTTTTTCTCAATGTAATTTTGTATTTTTTACAGAAATATGTTTCCTGTACATGTCAATGTATTTACATCTTATGAAATTATGTTACATGATCCAAAATGTTTATCAAAGCTTGTGATTTTCTGATATCTACAGAGTGAATTGCTTTCATATAGGGAGTATAAAGTAAATGAAAACTGATCCTCTTCTGAATTCTGACTACTGTATGTATTTCATGTGCTGTTAATGCAGTTATATCAAAAAGACTAAAAGACATGAACAAGTTTCATTTAGCATAACAGTTACAAATAGAGTTATGTAAAGCAGAGGCTAAGCAAAGCTTTAAGTACTTGCATGTAGAAATGGCTAACGCTGTTGCCTATTGACTTACTTTACCGTATCACAACTGCAGGATGTCATAAAAGCATATTTCATTTTGCATTGTTCATAGACAACACCCAGAAGTGTGCTAGGTCATTTGCAGGCATAAAAGGATCCTCTCTCCAGGAGATGGCTCTTTTGTTCTTCCTTGTTTGGCTGTTACCTTTAATCTAAAATTAAAGCCATCTACACTGATAATATATGCTTGCTGCTTGTATATCGAAAGCAAAACATAGGCTCTGGTATTCAAGCAGGCTGCAGGATCAAAAGCCTCGTCACTGCCTGACAGGCTATGAAGTAGCTGCCCCTGGAGAAAGGCTGAACTTCTGCTCCTACCACACAATTCCTGGCCGCAGAGCCTGGCAGACCTCCTCCCTCGCACAGCGGGTGCATCACTGGCAGCTTCCACTGCGAAAGAAAACAGAAGCAGCAGCAGCTATTTGCCTCCAGGCTGTAAGATGCATCATTTCAGGCAACTAATCCCCATTAAGAGGGCTGTAGTCAAAGACCCACTCTTGCAGGGATAGAAAAATGTGAATACACTTTTAATTAAGGACTGGTATAAAGTGACAGCAGAATTGGGACTGTGTGATAATATTAATGACATTTTGAGCTGTTGCAGACAGAGCTTACTTGTGGCCCTCATGCTTCCAGCTGAAGCTTGCTTCAGAGAAATGAGGCCCCGGGGGCTTGATCTGCCAAGGTGCAGAGCACACTCACAAAGTACCGAGCGCTCTTAACTGACACGGAAAGCAGAGGGACTTGGTCACACTCAACCCCCCACAGACATGCCTGGAATCGGCGAGATCAAGTGTATCTTGAACTGTGAACAAAAGGCAAGCAGAAAACAATCTTCTGATAACGTCCAGCTGCTTTGTCTCTTCCAAAGCCCCTGCATGGCTGATTAAAAAAGCACCAAAATTATGCAGTGTCAACAACGCCTGCTAGCGATGCTGATTTTTCTTTCTGATCATTTTGTCCTGTACCCAGCGTCACCTCAGTCTGCATTCAGCCTCCAGCTATATTGTTATTCCTGTGATTTATAGCAGGAGATCTGACACAGATTCCTATAGCAGTATATTGCTCTGCCCACTTCCTTCCAGACTGGGATTTCAGTCTTCTTCTTACATTTTGGTGTTTCTGTCATTTTTCATTTCATTCCCTTAGTTGCTAGACATACTTTGCTACAATTGGTGATATTCTGCCATCGATTGGCAGTGACTGGTTTGTCCTTTAAACTGCCATCTGTCTTTGCCTTCCCCTGGTCCTGCTGATGCCAGCTGTGCTGGTAACTGGACACCGTTGCTGGAAGATTGTCTCTCACCAGGTCACACTATTTGCAGAGGAACCCAACAACCACAGAAAAAAGAAAAAAAAGTGCTTGTTATACCAAATGTCAGTCAGTGGTTCCAGCACTGATGGCAGCCGGACGCTGGCATTTAGAGTCTAGTAGCAGTACTGGGATATGGAAATCCAGCATATGAACTCAATATCTCTGAGTAACATCAGAACGAGCAGCTTGCCTGATACTCCCAGAACCAGTATCAGTTACACTAGGTCTGTTTCAAGGTATTTTTGTTTGTAAACCTTTGTAATTTTTAAATAATTATTATGGAGTTTATGTGCATTTTTTCGTATGCACACCCAGAAGTGAAAAGGGTATGCAAAACTTCTGTTTGGGAATTCTAAGATCACTGTATGAAACCTCTGAGAGTCTGAAGAGAGTTAAAATGCATGTCTGAAGTACGTATGTTGCCCACTGCCTGTTGAACATATATATATATGTATGTATGTATATGTATATATCACCTAATAAATAAAGTTGCAAATGATGACATGTATAAATAGCTCCTGGATTTTTAAAGAGTAATAAGCTCCTGCTTTTCTTCTCCTATAGTGCAGATTTTTTCCATATGTGCAGCTATTTATGTACACTCTTAATGTTAATATGATGTCGATCCAAGTCTGCATCATGCTTGCTTTTTCAGGTGTGAATCGTGGATGCATCCATTTATCTGCATTACTGGATGTGTTTCTGATATAAGATGTAAAAATAGGGCAAATACAAGTGATGGTTTTGTGCTGAATGATACACAAATTTGAGATTATCATTCCATGTATTAATGGAAGATCTATCCTGGTTATCCCAAATGATAGTCAGTATAAAGTTTATAGGAAACATAGTATTTGTGTGCTTATTCATTCTGCAGTGTTACAGAAATGTGAGTTAGGGATCCATTTATTTATTTATTTTTATTGAGGTGGTGGTAGTACTGTCCTTAATAGCCATTTGTCTGTAAAACCAGGTGGAAAGTTTACCATGAATTCAACTAGCTAAGACAGAGACAGTTTCATAAAAGCCCTTAAAACAGCCTCTATTAAAATGTCTCCACTGTGAGACAAGATAGAAGTACTCTTTTCTGAGACTAAAAGTGGAAATGTCACTTGTCATTTGGAAACTAGAAATCTCTCCCATCCCTGCTTTTAGATTATGGTTTTAAAACTCTGACATTTTTCACTACAGCTTAAACTACCATGTGCATAAATACATACACAGTTCTGCAGACAAGCCATTTTTCCAAATCAAAGCAAATCAACAGCTGCTTAAAACATAATGCTGCAGATACTGGTGGGCAGGAACAGTCTGATTTGCCCATTGCATGAGTATTGATTTTTGATTGCAGAGGTTATTCTGCAGATGAAAAGATCATAATCATACTAAGAGATGCTTCATTGAAAACTTGCACTCTACAAAACAAAGTGGAAAAAACCAGTTCGGCTAACTGAATAAAAAAGTAGCAATTACTGCTATCTTTGTCCTTGTTTCTAGGACCCTGCTGTAAATGACCTTAAATGTCTGTTCATATCAGTACTATCTAAATAGCCAAAAGTGGGAAGTGGGGCAAAAGAGAAGAAGAAAAAAAGAAATAGAGCTCTCTACTCTAGTTTCTTTATGCATAGCAAGGATTTGGCCCCATTTCCTTTCCATCCTCCATTTCAGAAGACTGGAGAAGGGATTGGTAAGCAGTGAGGGGCAGGAACTCACCAGGTCAAAAAAAAAAAAAAAAAAAAAAAAAAAAAGGATTTGTGGATTGTAGAGAAAAAAAAATGACTTAAAAATTCAAGACAAGAAAGTGCTCAGCTGCTGAGCTGTGTCCTGGAATCACTTTGGGGCTACAGGCGTGTCCCTGTTCGACTTGAAAGTTCCTGAAAGCACCCCAACTTTTGTATCCATACATGTGTAAAACACTCCAGGCAGTGGGACTCAATTAATCATGTCAGGATGTCAGGATGCCACAGGTCGACTGATACCATGCCAATATCCCACAAAGCCCCTAATCTTCCTATACATACACAGTGCTTATACAGCACACACAGCCTGTACAAAAAAGGCAGGTGCAGCTTCCACCCTCTTCAAAATGAAGAAACTGTGGTTCTCCTGCTGACCCTTGGTATTATAGTTCCCTGATCAGAGCACTCACTCTGCAAACAAAAGACCCAAGGTCATTTTTCTGCTCAGCTTGAGCAGATTTAACCTCACATCTTCTACCTCCTATGTGAGTGTCCTAAATATTAGACTGCAGACACTTCTCTGCATGTGACAAGGAAAGTATCATCCCCTCCTACTGAAACTGTGGCTTCACAGCAAAAACTAAAATTCACTGGAATAATAGTGGAATACAGAAACCCGAGGAAATTATCAGCTATTTTTGTACCTAAACCCACCATCTTTGTAGATAAGAAAATGAAGAGTTGGCATTAATCAGAGTAAAGCTGAAATACCAAAGTAGGGGTAGCAGAACACTACCACTTCCATTCAGAAAGCATTAGGTGTCCTTTGTATCTTTTGGGAAGAGGCTGATTTTGCATACGCTACAGGTGCATTCAGAGCACATATCTCAGATCATTCCTCCCCAAGGACTTATGGAGAGGAACATGGAGCCCAAGGCACAGATTCAATCTGCACACGTCTGGAGAGTAGAGTAAGCACTTAACTAATAGGTATAAGCAGCCTGAAACCTGTTGTGGATCTAGTTCAAGGAAGAGCCACAAGAAATACTGTAGAAGTGCGTTTCAGTTGTAGCATGGAAGTACTTAAGAAAATAATTCTGGTTTTATTGAGTGGACACTCAAAATCAAGTCTTTAGAAGAAATTCCTTTTTGTTGCATTCTTGCATTTAAACATAATCGTGAGGTGAATTGACCCTGGCTGGATGCCAGGTACCCACCAAAGCCGCTCCATCACTCCCCCCCCTCAGCGGGACAGGGGAGAGAAAATATAATGAAAGGCTCGTGGGTTGAGATAAGGACAGGGAGAGACCACTCAATAATTATCGTCATGGGCAAAACAGATTGAGCTCAGGGAAATTAATTGAATTTACTGACAATCAAATCAGAGTAGATTAAAGAGAAATAAAATGAAATCTTAAAAGCACCTTCCCTCCACCCCTAACTTCTTCCTGGGCTTAACTTTACCTGCACATCCACCTGCTCCCCCGTGGGCCTCCGTGGGTGCAAGGGCACAGTCAGCTTGGCCACAGGCTGCCCCAGGGGCTGGGAGAACCTCTGCTCCGGCACTCAC
>KL255664.1:0-17454 GCA_000699545.1 Podiceps cristatus
GGGTGCGGCTGAGCCGTGCTCTGGCGGTTTAGCTCTGGCGTGCTGGTGCGGGTTCCCAGCCCCTTCGGAGAGAGCTGCGTGTAGTGGGGGGAGAGGAGAAGGAACGGTCGTGTTTAACGTGCGTCTTCAAATCCGTCTGCCTCTCAGATGGTGGCTTGGTGCTTGCTGCAAGTCGCGCTGCTTAAAATTGGCTACCCTCCTTCGAATAGTTGTGTAAGTCAGCCTTAAATCCTGTACGTAAAGGGATGAACTGTTGAGACTGTATCACTGAAAGGTAACTCACAAAATACCACTTTCTCGGTGTAGGTACTTTGCATTCAACATTAGTGCTGTAACTCCCACCCACCCCCCACCCAGATTTGTATCTTAAAATGGTGGTTAAAATTACTAATATTGGCAGACAAGTACAGATACAGGGACCGCTGAAAAGCTTTGGAACTGCATGCTTGGTTTCTTTTTTTTTCCTTTGTTAGAAAGGGGAAGGCCTTTTTTAGAGAGGGGGTGCATATGCCTCGTCTTGAATTTGCAATATAAAAATAGCACCAGTCTTATGAGTAAGTGTCATTTTTGTGGAATAAGGAATAGAAGGTCATAATTTTGTAACATCCTTTTGTCTTAACAAATAATACTCTTGCCTAAGACAGTCTTGCAACTTCTGTCCCTGTAGACTGTTGTAGTTCATATACCTGTTGCTGATGATCTTGAAGTCATGTGTAAACACGAATTATTCTGTTGATTCTAGTCTAACATCTCCGATGATGCTTTGTCAGGAGTGTATCAAGGTGTTGATGAAGTGAGCTTCTTGGTAGCTCTCAGCATGCTCTCCTGTTGACTCAAACCATAGAATAGTCTGTTTTTCAGCAACTCTATTTGCATTTGTTTTCATCTTACACTTGTGACTATGATGGAAAAAGAGATTTTTGAGGATGAGCTTCATTTCAAATCTGTAAGGGTCTGTAATGAAGGGGTGATATTGATGCTTGGCCTGTGATGGGGCTAGGTGATAAAGAGAACTGTATAAAAAGTTCCTCTTTTATTGCAAAATGCCTTAGAAATCGCTTTAGCATTTAAAACGTTTTCTTTGTTGCAAAGGCTTCTTTAAATTCTGTAGCAGTAAATGCAACATCAGCACTTTTTTGAATAATGTCGCATCCAAAGCATGTTAAGGAATTTGTCTTGGGAATCTGTAAGCTGAGCATCTTATTCCTATCAGTATTCCAGGCCCATCCTACCTAGCCTGGCCAGCCAGAATAACAATAAAAACTTGAACAAAACCCGTGTTTGGCTTTCGTTTGCAGGCTCCCAGAGCTCTTGCTGCTTAGGAATGGTGACTTTTGAACTGCAGGTAGTATGCTAACTTTTTAAGAAAGCCCTAAACTAATAAAATGTTGAAGGAAAGGTAATTCTTTTGCTGCTCAAAGAAGAGGAAAAGCTCAAGTTCTTCCTTGTTGCCTCTACCAGAAATAGAAATATGAGTCACTGGAGTGCTGAAGCTTAGTAGTGTGGGTGTCTGCAAGTATTGTCACAATAACCTAATTTCTTAGTAATTTGAGACTAGCCCATCCCCTAATGATGGGAAGGTGGGAGAAATGATCTAGTAAGTCTCTCCAAGTCATTAACTTCCATGACTGACAAGTGATAAAGCTAGCACCGGCAGTTTTTCTGAAATGTGTCGCTCAAAACAGAGTAAGGGAAGTACTATATTTTCATATTGGGTACCTTTGCCACTTTTTGTTTTTACATTAAAAAAAAAAATAAGAAACAGTATAACCCCCTCAAATGGAAGGGCCATATGCGAGGCATTCTCAGTTGTTTTACCACAGAGTACTCTGACTTAATTAACTCTGTCCTTAATTTCAAGCTGGTGTACTCCTGATTTCAGGCACTTGTCTAATGCTTTCAGAAGGACATTGAAATGCTTTACAGAAATAGACAAAGCATCATAATACATTACCGCACCAGAAAGTCTTATGTGGAAATTGCTGACAGGTTTCTCTTTTTGTCACTGTTGTAGTTTAAAGCTAGTTTGAAAACTGGGGTGTGGACTTGTTTTAGTGTTGAAACACTTGGCTTATTTATTTGATCTCCTTTAATGGACTGAAATGCTTGGCTATAGGACCCCATTAATGTTAGCAGGATTCTGTGCCTCCTCTTAAGCTTTACTCAAAATTTGCTGTGGCGAGGAAAACTAGCGTGCTGGGAACTGCGCCTGCCATGATCACTTCCCTAGACTTTGCTGTTGCAATTTCTGGATCTTAGGCCCTAAAGCCTGCAGATTTCTTTATGTCAGCATGCCCCGTTCAGCTCCTGGCTTCTTCTAGGATAGTCGTTAATTTAACCCTTCCTTTTTGTGTGGTGTTAGAGAAAACAAAACCCACTGTGGCCTCACTGGGACTGTTGGCAAATAGTACTTTTACTGTAGGATCAAGCACAGCTGTGGGTTAGAGTAATAATTCTGTGGAGGATCAGTTTTCCTTAGCATCTGAATTTATTTATTTTATTAAAAGTATCAGAGTTATCTTCTGTCAGGGGTTCTTTGACAGCATATCTGTCCCCTCTTAAAATGAGATGCAAACTTCCCGTGGAAGGAAGCATACCTGTAACTGCAGCAATTCCCTTTTCTGGCAGCCTCTCCCAGTGCTCTCATACGTAAGAGCTTCCAAGCTGTAGCTGAACTGTTGAATTTGTGACCCCACTTGTAAATGCTGGGGTCAGTCAGATGGGAAACACTGGGCTCCAAAGCTGTTCCTGTAGCCTGGAATCAAATGAGTAGCAGTAATCTTCCTGTATGTTTGGGTTTTTTTTCTCTTGTTTGGCTCAGGAGTTGCCATGACTGAGAACTTCGTATCTCTGTCTGATCAGCTGTATGGGGAATATTGCCATTACTCACATTCCCTCAGTTCTGGTGTATTGTCTCAAGTTAAAAATGTAGGTAGTCCCAAGATATTAAAAGCAGCCCACGTCTTAGTCACGAGGTTCGCCCTGCAGAAAAGCTGTAGTGGTGCTACAGGAAATGTAATGTCTGCATTTTATTGCACTAGGAATCCTCTGTTTGAGTTCGTTATAAGCTGCGGATATTAACACAAGTAAAACTTTGCATTGCTTTTTTACTGTAGAACAGTTTCAGCATCTCTCTCTGTCGCTGGAAAAATAATTATGTGGATACACACTGGAGCTACCAGAACTAGATTAGTTCTCATCCTGCAGAGTATTGGTTTATTGCACAGTATTGGTTATCGAGAGCAGCCTGGCCAAGAGGAACTTGGGGGTAATGATGGACTAAAAGCTGGACATGAGCCGGCGATGGGCGCTGGCAGCCCAGAAGGCCACCCATGCCCTGGGCTGCATCAAGAGCAGCGTGGGCAGCAGGTCGAGGGAGGGGATTCTGCCCCTCTGCTCTGCTCTGGTGAGACCCCACCTGCAGTGCTGCCTCCTGCTCTGGGGCCTCAGCACAAGAAGGACATGGAGCTGCTGGAGCGGGTCCTCAGGAGGCTACAAAAATGGTTCGAGGGCTGGAGCACCTCTGCTGTGAGACAGGCTGAGAGAGTTGGGCTTGTTCAGCTGGAGCAGAGAAGGCTGCGGGGAGACCTGATTGCGGCCTGTCAGTGCTTAAAAGGGCCTGTAGGAAAGAGGGGGGAAAAGCTTTTCAAACTGAAACAGGGCAGGTTTAGGCTGGATATAAGGAAGAAATTCTTTACGATGAGGGTGGTGACGCATTGGAAGGGGTTGCCCAGAGAGGTGGTGGAGGCCCCATCCCTGGAAACATTCCAGCCCAGGTTGGACGGGGCTGTGAGCAACCTGCTCTGGGTAATGGTGTCCCTGCTCACTGCAGGGGGTGGGACTAGGTGGGCTCTGGGGGTCCCTTCCAGCCCAAAACGTTCTATGGTTCTGTGGTTTATGTAGAGAGAAATATTTCCATTGTAATTTGCTTTCTCGTTACCCCAGTGAAGTACACTGCACGAGGTGGCAGCTTGAGAGCGCTGTGATCTCAACGCAGCGCGCTGCTCTGTCAACGGACAGAGCGAGCTAAAGAATGATGCACTGAGAAGGGAGAAGGTAAAATTAATATAGTTAATTTAAAAGCATCTATTTCAATATATTTACTAGTCTTTCTGTAATTATGCTGGTCTTGTTAACCGCACAAGAACAAGAACTTTTTGCACTTCATTTATTAGAAAATCTTGGCCAGGGTAAAGTTGTGCCTCTGAGACTTTTGGGTTGGGGGAGTAGGTTTTTGTGTGTGTTTTCTTCCCTGTTTAAGCTAACAATTGTACTGTCACAGCAGTCTGGTATATTGGGTCTGTGACTCTGCTGTTAAGTGACAGTATGTAAAAGAGGGTTCATTTTTTTCCTTTCTACACTGAAGGGTGCAGAGATGGATCTTGTAGTCATTTTTCCTTTGTACGTGGGAGTTCGGTGAATAGGAATCCTAAGGATGCTGTCAAACGTACACCCCCTCACCTCATAAGATACTGGTCTATAAAGCAGAGGATGTGTGTGATGCCTCTTTTGTTGTTGTGGGGTAGGGGTTGGTTGGGGTTTTCATGTCTGTTTGAGGGTTTTTTGTTGTTTTTAAAGTGGTCCTACTTGGAATGAAACTCTTGAAGTATTAAAAAGGAGTCTCAAATTGTCTGCATTATTTTTCCCAAATTGTGGAGTTTAAACTAATACCATTGTCAAGATCAAGTTTATTATACATTTTTATATTGTTACGCGGGAACATTGATCTTGTTCTGTGTAGTGGGTTTCCTTTAGAACGGCTGCTGTTGCGATGGGGGCGGGAATAAAAAAAAAAAGGTGTCACCAATTGTATTGTTTCTTCTGACATCTTCACCTGCATCAAGATACAAGCAGTGAAAGACATGCCACTCACTTGCTTTTCAGACATATGCAAATTTTTTAATTGAGCATATATTAAGCTGATAGTTGCCTGTGTTGTGAGGACCGGTGCTGGCTGTGTGTGAACCTTTAACGCCAGGAGTGCTTGGAACAGACTCTTGCAGTCTGAGCCTTTTTGCCAGCTTCTGAGCCATCGCTCCCCAGCAAACCCGTCCGGTCCTGTGGGGAGGAGAACACGGGGCGCCCGGCTGTGAGCAAATGCTTTGGAGACCTCGTGTTCAGAGTGAAGACTTCCTTCCCTCCTTCCCCCACCTACCCTGTGACTTTTGGGTATTGAGTTTGGGGAAGGGTGTGCATTTGGACACAGCCCCTCGAGTTTTATTTGGGGAGTACAAATTGTTGCAGTCATTGCAGTGCATAAGAATAAAACCAGACTACTTTGAACATACCCGTTCTGGTACCTTGAAGATCTTAACTGGATTTTTGATACGCCACATATAAATTGTGTAGCAACTAATCTCTGTCAGTCTGCCTCTAGCGATGGTAGCTGCTCCTAACTTCACACTGGCATTTCTTTATATTAGTAACTGTGTTCACCCATTAGCAAGTAAAGCAGCAGGACAGGATACTGGTAGTTTGATGGATTCCACTAGGAAGACACATGCATAATTCTGTACGTAAATGTAACTAAAATAATTTTCCAGAGTGTTTTAATCTGACTTCTAATCTATCCCTGGTTTAGATTTAAGCTACTGGCGTGTAATTGTCGGCATCTGACTTGGTAGGCTCTCAGAGCGTTCTTAAACCGTGCTTGAGAAACTCTCTTACATGGAAGCGGGAACAATGGATCATACTTCATGTAGTCGTAATCGCGGTGTAAAGTCAGATCTAGTAAGAAAGGAGGGGTTTTGCTTCATAATGACTGTTGAACCATAGAAGTTAAAATGCAGGTTTCCTTCCCTCAGTAGTGCATGGCGTAGGATACAGATGGGTTGGGAATTGCTCTCCTTTCCTTCCATTGTTTTCTCACCTGTCTAAAAAGAATATCGAGAACTTTCCGCTTCAACAGAGGCCAGCACAGAGGACAACTGCTCTAAATGGTTTTCACTTGCAATCACTAACAAAGCCTGCCATTGGTCTTCAGCTTAACCATGCAGTTACCAAGTAATGCTCTCTTAACCCTCTGGCTCTTGCTTCATTCTTCAGTGTATCTCTCAATTACTATATATGTGTGTATATATGTGCTTTTTACAACAGGATGCTTTGCATGTGGAATGGAAAATGGATTCCGAGTTTATAATGCAGATCCACTGAAAGAGAAAGAGAAACAAGGTAAAATGCTTACTTATTATACCATGCTAGTTCTGTGTTGGAAGCTCAGCATCCTTGTTTTTTTCTGTAAGGTTCTTGCTTAGCTTTCACTGTTCCATCGCTGAAGGCTTTGAATAAAGCTTCAAGAAGGGAAATCCATGCTGGTCCCAAAGGGACTCTCACTTGTGCCACTGCCTGGTCAGATTTTAGATGCTATTAATTTGCATAAAGCTGGCTGATGATGAATTTGTCTCACCTTCTTGCAGAGGCTGAATTGTGTTAGATGTTTGTAGTCCTGGATAGGAGATAAGTTTCCTGATTATTCACAAGTGGGAGAAGAGTTGCTTGCTGCAGCAGTGTTATGTACCATTAAGAGAAGCTGTTGTGTTCCTGTGCGGGAATTTTACAGCAATAAAACTACTGCCTTTTTACTAGAAATCTGTATGTAATGGTTCTCCTTGCTTAGTATTGCTTGCGAGAGCACTGTGAGCTCAGGCCTCTAATGCTCTGAATTTTATATTCTCTGTATGCTTAAAAAATCTGGGAGGACATTCAGGCAGTAAACCTAGTATCATGTCTTAGCAGAAATTACTAGATGAGCTATGTTAACAGGTAGAGGGGCTTTGTATCAGAAAGCAAACATAACTGAGTCAAAATAAGGGAAAATGAAACCTAGCCATGTGATTTTAAGCCTAAGCATAGGAAGAAAGCTGCCGTGCCAAACAGGTTTCCCAGCACTTCCAGCCTGTGGTGGCAGAAAGGATTTAATAAGAGAAAAAAATGTATTTAAAATAGCAATTCATATGAAAATAGGCATGCTTTCACTTTCTAGTGCTTTAAGAGATTCCAGTCACTGTTTATGTAGCCAAAGCTGACAAACTGTTTTCTCTTCTTAACACTAAATTCTTCAATAAGCAACATGTCTTGGGACTCTCATCTGTGACAGTGTGCTAAAAGGATCAGAATTCAGGGTGAAGTCCCGTTTCGTTCCATGTCAAAACTCTCCCTGCCAGTAGCTCTGACACACTTCCAGGACTTCTGTCGTGAAATGTTTCTTACGAGTTGGATTGCCTTTCCCCTGTGGATTCCAGAGGTCAGCCTGTGCTGGCATAGGTACACAGAGGAATCTTGTTCCTCTTTGTGTATATTTAAACCTACCTGAGACAGACAAGCCCCATCTGGGACTATCTGATTGATTTCTGTAACCCAGTATGAAACTAAGTCTTAACTGTTCCACCCAGGCTTGCCTCCCTTATATACAGGAGTTCCCTGAAGTTCCCCATCCAAGCATCACCCTCAGAACTGTAAAGATACTGATTAAAGTGTCTGTTCTAACATAGATTTAGAATACATTATCTGTTCTTAAATTGTCTCAGGTTGTAATTTGTAAATATTTTAAGACTTTTTGTTGTGGTGATAATACCTCTTCATAACAAAATGTGCTGTCATGCTTTAAGTGCTTTAATTGAGTTAAGAGGCGGATCTGGTGCAGAAGGGGGTAGTGTCCAAATCCAGCCGGTCAGGAAGGAAACCTGGCAGTCAAAAGTGGTGTTGAGGAAACCACAAGGACTTGTATGAAATCCAAGGCTTTACTGCTCCTGTGTGAATATCTTTCCAGGCATCTACCTTTAGCGTTCTGTAGTCAAGTCCCAGCATAGATTCCTCATCCAGTTGTACTGCAGTGCTGCTTCATGTCTAACTAGATCTCCCTTGTCCCCTCCTTCGTGCAGACATCTACATCTCCCAACTCCTCAGACACTTTTACTGTTTTTCCCCAGCCCTGTTTCTGACAGGACATCTCTCTTGAGTCCTCGTGAAACTTAAACTTTTCCTCTAGCTTTGAAATGATTTATTAGTTTCACCTACCTTTCCTGCTGCAGCCTACCAGTGTGTGGAGTTATTGGACAGTCTTTTAAATTAGAAGTTTGTTTTTAATGCTGCTCATCTACCTCAAAGGCCACCGTTACAGCCTCTCCTCCTGACAGTTCAGTTCCCTCTCCCCGGTGGAACGCCAAGCATCCCTCTAAGCTATGTAAACAAAGCCAAGCCCCCACTCAAATGTCATCAAACAGAAAATTTCCTTCATTATAAAAACCCCTGGTTGGTAATTTTTTCCTCCACTTGCACCATAAGCATGGCATCTTATATTCTACTTCCTCTACAGTTGAGATACTTAAGAAGAAAAAAAAGCCCGTTTCCTTGCACTATTAATGAGAAATTCTCTGCCCTGGCTGACCTATATCTTGCTTGGACTGTTTCCTGCATCATCGAGTGGAAGCTGGAGCTGGACCGTGCTTCTTGCCTATTCTAGCAGCTATGGGTACGCTCCAGAGAGCAGCACTAGAGATTCTAGTTCAGTTATGTACATGTGCGTTTTTCCACCTTTCCTCAAATCCGAGTCTTTAAAGACAAATCCCCTTGCAAATGAAAAGGTTCCTGACTAACAAATACTATCAGTATTTTCCTGAACGCATGGCATCAGCGTAACAGAGCGACACCAGACCTGAAGCTGTGAGGGGAATGAATTTGAGCTAACTGGGCTGTACATTCTAAACCTATGTACAAACCCACTGCATAATAGAGATGATCAAGCTGCCATGATGATACTGCTTGGTCTCCTCTCAGGCAGCGTGTTTTAATGTAACTTTTATATGTCTTTTTTTTTTTTTCTATATATGAAAATGAGGCCTCTCCCAACTGTGTGACAACAGTAATGATCTTCATTTTTCTTCATTAAAAAATAAAACAACTTTGCCAAGAATCCTAATCTTAAACAAAAAACCCAATCAAACAACAACAAAAAAACCCCAAACAAAAAACCCAAACCAAAACACCAGAAAAAATGCACAAACCAAAACAAACACCCCACCCGTTTAGTCAGGATTTCTTGTCTGTCACCCCTACTTTTAGAGGGTTTTCTGTTTTTAAGGTCAGCCAGGGCAGGAAGATACTATTCTTCTCAGGTGCCTGAGAGATTACTTAGATTACTAGGTAACATGAGCTGTTCTTGTAACAGTGGTTAAATTTAGATGGTGTTTTAACAGGTTCTGACTCTTTTAAATAAAATACATTTATCTTCCAGAATTTCTAGAAGGCGGTGTTGGCCATGTCGAAATGTTGTTTCGTTGCAACTACTTAGCACTAGTAGGTGGAGGAAAAAAGCCGAAGTACCCACCTAACAAAGGTGAGTCTCGAGGAGTGGATCTTGTAAATGTTTGCCTTGCTATCCGTGTGAAACTGCCCCGGGACTCCCAGGCCAAATGCCTTGAGCTGGAGTCCGGTGTTGTGAAGCATGGATGGAGGGGATGGTGCAGCAGGTTTAAGTCAACGTGGTGAAATCGGTTGCAGCGTTAACAGGCCAGTTCCCAGATCCGTGACAAAGTCTGTGCTTCTCGCAGTTAGCTTTGCAAAGGGGCTCTATGGCTCAGAGACGTGAGGGGCAGAGGTGCCTGCTTGGCAAGCTTTGTCAGAAAATACACTCCTTTTGACTGCTGCCTTACTTCTTTGATAACCCTCAGAGCAAAACAACTGATTGTCTTTAGAAAAAATGTATTTTTATTGTCAGCTTTTGTGGTTGGAGTTTACCAGCTCCTACCTGCACGAGTCACGGCATGAAGGAGGGGGTTGATATGTAGTAGCTACCTACCTTCTGGTTAGCAGGATGCCAGTCTGTAACCACTTAACTACTGGATGCACCTCTTGGTTATCCTTCTCAGAAACTAGACGTTGTTATAACGGGGGCGATGTGGATCTTCAGATGTGCCTTGATGATCTAATGCAATCTCTGTCCCGTTCTAGTAATGATCTGGGATGACCTGAAGAAGAAGACTGTCATTGAGATAGAGTTTTCTACAGAAGTCAAAGCAGTTAAGCTGCGAAGAGATCGGTAGGTACAATAAACGTGTTCCAAACGCGCAGCTTGGCTTTGTATGCTGTTCTTACTCATACCCAGCTGTTTGTAGAAAGGAAAAGATCCTGCTTTAACACCAGCAATTACAGGTACAACAGGCTCTCGAGGGCCAGCATTAGGTGTTAACAGATCACAGCTCAAGTATACTGGTATCTGAAACCTTGGTGAAAAGCCCTGTAAGACTCTGGCCCCTAAAGCAGGGAGGTGTTCTCACCTGGCTACTGCCGACTGTTTTGTTAGGTATGGAGGAATGTGAAGGGAATTCAAGTGGATCTCTAGAGCAAGAGCATCTGTTAGCAGCTGGAGTCTGTGCATGTGTGGGCGGAAGGGTTCTGCTGTCACAGCTTCGGATAAAAGTGCTTTGCAGGCTTATAGTTGCATGGGGTTTTTTGCAAGGCTGTGAGTCTGGTGTGTGTGAGGGGGAGAATACAGCCATTAAATCAGCTGAAAGCCTTTGCGGATCTGAATTAGTATCTACGTCCCTGTTTTGCCCTCCCCAAGTCATTGGAACTTCTCGTCTCTTTCAGAATTGTGGTAGTCTTGGACTCAATGATTAAAGTTTTCACATTCACACACAATCCCCACCAGTTGCACGTCTTTGAAACCTGCTACAACCCTAAAGGTTAGTTGGATCTGTGGGCTGGGGAATGGAAGCAAGTTTATTCTGTTCTTGACATGCTGTTTATCCTCAGCTGCCTGAACCAGTTAGTAAGTCATTAAACAGCTTGCTTACTGCTCTGCAGTCGTGCCCTTTGGAGATGCTTTTGTGTTGATAAAATCATTATTAAAATGTATTAGTACTTGGCACAGGAAAGCTTTTTCATATACTCATGTTATAATTTGGTTTCTAAAAGAGCTAGAGGCTTTCTTCTGTAAAGAACCTGTGAACTTGCTGATGTATTTTGTGCTGAAAGCTTAATTATAAACACAAACTTTAATCAAGTGCATCACTCTTTTCTAACAGAGCTAGAACTGTCTAGCAAACTGTTCTCTACGGTGTCAAAAAGAGCCAAATTAGCAAACCAATACTGTTCTTTTTAAATAGCAAGGTATGGCTTTGTCTTTTGTTGAACCAAGCAGGAAGTGTCCTGGACCAAGCCGAGTACTGGTGGCACAGGCGAGGCACTGCCTAGTGCCGCGATGCCAGCTCTGGGCTCCCAGAGGCGTGGGAGGGATGGGGCTGGGTTTGACCGGAGGAAACAGTTTTGCTGCAGTAGGTGTTATTGAAAAAGGGAGGTGCTGTCTGGAAGGAGAGCCTTGAGAGGGGGGAGACGAGTGCACTCCCACAGCAGCTGCACACTTAAGACTGTGTATGTGAAGGCCAGAAGTGGAGGGGCGTAACGGCAGCTGTGTGAGTATCTGCCTCTGGGCATGGCTGCGCCCTGCTGCGGGTCAGGCCCACAGCACAGGGCCTGCACGGGGAGGCGGGGGAGCTGGGCTCGTTCACCCACGCAGAAGGGAGACTGAAGGGCCAGCTGCAGCTGGTGGCTTACACAGCTGCTAGAAGGGCACTTACAGAAACCACGGGGCCAGACTCTTCTTGATAATGTGACAGTAGAACAAGGGCTGTTGGCCGTGCTCGGTATCTTGGAAGCAACAGCTCGTACGTCTGGAAGGCGTGTTCTGCACCAGGAGGTTGCTTAGGCCTGGAGTCCCCATCTTCAGAGGTCTCCAAGCCTGCTGGAAGCAGAGGAGGACGTGCTGGCTGCACTCCGGGCTGGCTGGTGGGCAGGCAGTGGCAGGCGCAGTAGAAGTCTCGATTCTTGTGACACCCACACATGGCTCTGCTAGCTGTGGAGGGAGTTTGCAGGGATTTACTTGGTATCAGCAGAACACCTGAGAGACGTGACTGACCTTAAATGGCCAGCAAAAAGTTAGGGAGAAAACAAAGTGCAGGTGCCATAAGAACTGAGTTCAAACACAAATTCATAATAATCAGTTTTACTGATGGAGGAGAAACTAAAATATCACCTATTATAAACACTTACCCTTTTTGACCTGCTAAGGAGAATTTTTTTTTTTTTTTTAAATAGCTTTGCTGTAAGAGACTGATGGAGCTGATCTCTGAAAACATCCAGATTTTGGTTAACCACAACTAGATTACTTTGAAATAAAGTGATGAGAGCAAGTTCAAATTATGCTATTTCCTTACTTCTCTATGCTCTGCATTTACAGACAGATAATGTTTTGGGATACTACAATAGTCATTAAAATGAAATTCTGATTTACTACCTGGGTGTTTTTTTTCTTTTTTTTTTTTTTTTTTTTGTCTTTTAGGTCTCTGTGTCCTTTGTCCAAATAGTAATAATTCTCTTCTTGCGTTTCCTGGAACACATACTGGGCACGTGCAGATAGTGGATCTCGCCAATACAGAAAAGCCTCCTGTCGACATACCGGCTCACGAAGGAGTCTTGAGCTGTATAGCTTTAAACCTGCAGGGAACAAGAATTGCAACAGCATCAGAAAAAGTAAGAATAATCTCCTCCTACCTCTGATGTACGGTGTGCTCTAGTGTAGTGACTCCTTCTAAAATAGGAAGTCGCATCCTTTTGTGGGGAAGACATGGAACTGACTGGAAGATTTGTCATTGAAATACGCATTCTCGGTCTTGCCTTCTCTTTACCGCTCCTTAGGATCTCCAGACAGCAGTGCGAGCACAGTGCCTGAGCTAGCGTGGATGGCTTAGCTGGCTAGAGCAGTGGCTCGGCAGTGGCAAGAGATCTGGCCCAAGCAGTTCACATTTCATGTGTTCTTCAATAAATGATATTAATTTTAAAAATAAAGGGGGGGGTGGTATTTGCATTCTTTCACCTTTATTAGTTTCTGCTTAAATTCACTGTAAAACCACTGGCTGAAGAAGCACTCGCCAGTAGGGTAGGGCTGGCACACTGGAGGGCTCGGTCCTGCTCTGGCTTAACCCCCCTTGCAGGCCGGGAGGGAGGGGCGCTGCCTCCATTTTTCTCCTACACGCACTGCAGATGTTTCCATCCAGAGTGTAAATGATAAAATGATTCTTGGAATATTTACCAAACTGCGTGTGGCCTTATGCTCTGTAGGGCTAACGAATGCAGTATTCTGACAAAACCCCCCGAAGTTACCGCACAGTACAAGCCCCTGGGGCTGGGCTGACACAGAAACGTAGAAAGAACGGAAAGCGCCTCACGGACGGGCCTCCTCGTGGGAAGGTCAGCAAAGGAAGCTGCTAGTGAGCTTCATCGCCCAAGGGGTGACACTCCAAAGTGCCCAAAGGAACATAAAGCAGATGTACCCATCTGCCCGAGGCAAGCCGAGTTCTCCCCGCCTTCTTCCACTCACCTGAAATGAGTTTCTCAAGGACAAGCTGAATTAATCCAACAAGTCTCTATTTAGAATACGTTCTACTGCACAGCCTATAGCTCAAAAACCTTACCAAAAATGCAGCCATAGTCTCTCTTAACTAAGCTTAATTAATGTACATTTTCTTAAAAAAAGCTTTTAAAAACTAACTCCATTGCTAAATAGAGTAATAATCTGCTGAATTTGTATTAAGACATTCCTTCTCCTGTGTAGAGAAGGTCAAACAGCATTTTCAGACTGAAATAGGCACATGGGCAAATGGCCCCACTGAGCAGACAAACAAACATCTCCAGCTTGTGTCTTAAATCAAACTGACTTTTACCTGAATCTTTGCTGGGTTCTGTTATTTCCTGGTGTGCACCTGGAGACGTGTGTGTGTTAACCAGGTGTATAACACGAGTTGTAGGGGGTGATGTATCGTGGGATGACCCACTCCTCATCAGAGGAAAGTGCTGCTGAATTGCTCATGGCTTTATCTGGGATGCGAAACAAGTTAGCGTATCAGTCATCCCTGGCGTCAGGCTTAGTTTGCTCTAAAGGAAGGCGAGTTTTCCAGCCCCGCGCTCTGTCTGTACCCTGATTCGCTGGGGTCTCTCAGACTGGGATCGGTACAGATAATGCATGTCTGAGAGGTAACTAATTCTTCTAGATTAGATTACTTCAGCTGAATTAATTGTAAGGCAAGGCCATCCACAGCCTGATTATACTTAGTAAAAAAACCAAACCAAAAAACCCCACAAACGCAAAAAACCCTGCACAGCAGCAATCAAAACAGAGGAGCAAGAAATGGTGGCAGAACTGGGCCCAACAGGCTGTACACGTCTACTCTAACGTTGCAAAGTAATGCCAGGGCTGCACTCATGCTTTAGAACAGAACGTGGAAGAAACTTGTACTTAGTTGAGTAGCTAAGTCACGAGATCGTATACCATCGCGTTAGAACACCGTGGTGATGGTGTGGGGGGAAATCGATATTCTTCCCCAATACTAAGAGATGAAAATCTCAAGTCTACCAAGATGAAAACCCCACTGGTGTGTGTCGGGCCATGCTGGTCAGGCAGTTTTAGGATGCATCACAGATGTAGAGATTCCTCTGTCTTTCCTAATATAATGCTCGATTCCTTTTCAAGGGGACCCTCATAAGAATATTTGATACTTCATCAGGGCATTTAATCCAGGAGCTACGAAGAGGATCACAGGCAGCCAATATATACTGGTGAGTTTGCTTCTGCTCTGTTGTCTCAGGGGTAGCGCTGTGCTGAGACACCCTGGCAAACGCTGCCCGAGCACAGGGAAGTCGTGCTGCCACGGGCACAAGGCAGGACTCTCCTGGCACTCGGAGGTTTGTGCTGCTTCCCCTCTGCTCGGTGCTGGTGAGGAGATGCAGCAGTAGCTGGCGGCTGCACGCAGCCCGGCACAGGTTACGGGGGTCGGGACAAAAACGCGTACGGGGATAGGCTCGCTTCTCTGCATAGAATAAATGGTAGCTGGGGGATACCCGACTGTACGCTGGAATATGGGGAATGCGATGATGCAGTTTAACACTTCCCAGAGAGCAGGGTGAGACCTGGGGGTGAGGGGAGCGTTTATTGCACCACAGCGCTGCTCTGCCTGCGAGAGCCCAGGGCAGGAGCTGCTGCTGGAAACACTCCCCCAGGAGTGGGGACGCTTCCCTTTTACTCTGCACCACTTTGGGGCAGGAATGTTGCACGTTTATCCAATACCCGATCCTACTCCTCGGAGCAGAGGTCGCGCATTTTCTTCCAGCGGAAGCAGCAGAATGGCCCGCGGCGATCGTGTCCATGTCAGGGCAGTCGATCCTGATAAAGCCGGTCCTCCGCTCCCACCTGTGTGCTCGCCCCGAGGGGCTGTCCATGTCGCCCTGCCAGCAGCGCAGCCCTGAGCTGGAGGTGGGAGCTGATGGCACCGTGCCCGCCGGGCGGCAGCAGGACTGCGCACACCGGCTGCTGTGGGCATGTTCCAGTAGAAGTACAGCAGCTGTCTGTGTTCTCTGCAGTATTAACTTCAATCAGGACGCTTCCCTGATCTGCGTGTCCAGTGACCACGGCACGGTGCATATTTTTGCTGCAGAAGACCCTAAAAGAAATAAGCAGTCAAGGTAGGGTTTGAGCTGTTCTGAAACATTTAGAGGGGGCTGGGGGGGCCTTGACTTTTTAAGAGAGTTTAAAACACTGGTCAGTCGAGCAGTGGCGAATACCTACGCTGCTGGCGGTGGTAAGATTAATCTGTGCTTGAGTGAAGTTGCAGATTTAGGACTATATAGCAACTGCAGAGCTGAAGAATCCCAGCAGAAGGCCCGGGTGGGTTTTTAGTGGTGGTCTCTTGGCACGAACAGACTTTCTGGACACTTTACATGCATAAAGCAATCTCTACTGAAAATCAGTCCTTCTGGCAGTTCTGGTCACTTAAAAACAGAAGGCCAGAAGGGTAGTTGTAGGGTCCCCCTTCCCTAGAAGGGGAATTGTATATATTGCATGATACTCTGTAGAAGAAAATAAGAAGCCGGTCAAAAATAGCATTTAGCGTGAACCCCGCGACTTGCTCAGACACGCCAGCAGTGCTGCATCAATACCAGTCAACATCTTACTAAGTTGCTATACTTTTTTTTTTTTTTTTTCCCCTCTCTTTCAGTTTGGCCTCTGCCAGCTTTCTGCCCAAATACTTCAGTTCCAAATGGAGTTTTTCCAAATTTCAGGTTCCCTCAGGCTCCCCGTGCATCTGTGCCTTTGGAACGGAGCCAAACGCTGTCATAGGTAAGTAAGGGAGGGTCCCCAGGTTCTGCCTGGCGAGCCAGGTTTTGAACTGCACTGGCTTTGGGCTGGAGGGAGTGCCGAGGTGAGAGGATGGTGTGTGTCCCGTGTTGCTGCTTGGCCCTGCAGGGAGCAAGGTCAGTGCCAGGGTGGAAGGAAGCGAGCCTGGGCGCACAGGCGCGGCAGGACTGACCGACCTCGGGTTCCTCTGGGGGCTGGGTCAGCTTAAGCTACAGCTGAAGCAGCAGAACGGTACCTCGAACGGCTGAACTTAACACGACTTTGTTCTCCTTTCAGCGATATGTGCAGATGGCAGCTACTACAAGTTCTTGTTCAACCAAAAAGGGGAATGCTCAAGGGATGTCTATGCTCAGTTTCTAGAAATGACGGACGACAAGCTTTGACTGAGTTGAGGGAGCGCACGGGTTGAAGTCCTGCCTTGGCTCTTCCACATCTTGTGAAGGACAGTGTATGAATGTCCAAAACTGATCAAGAAGTTTAGCAGACCTCACTGAGAAGCCTGGCCCAACATGATCAGAACAAGCTCTGACGTAGTGGACTACATATGTTTATTCTCATTTCTGCAAGTATTCATCATTAAAATCTCTTTGGGTTACTGTCATCAACTCAAGTTTTCAAGATGTGGCTTTCAACAAGCTTGTGCCTATTGGGTTTCTCTCACTCTAAACTGTGACGTGACTTAGATGAAACACGAGTGCCTGCCACACTAGAAGAGCCACAGGGGGCTATACAAATGTACAAGTAGCCTCAGAAAAAGGGATGTGAAAACAAGATTTTAGGCATTACTTTACTTCCACGGAAGGGCTGGGAGCGGGGGGAATATTAAGGATGATGCTGGAGTACAGCTCTGCCACGGGGCCAGGAGCAGGGGAACTGCCTTCCCCTTCCCGAGCGCAGCCCCAAGCACGGGAGAAGGGGGGACGAGGGCGTAGCCGTGGCCAACTGCAGCTTGAACCCCGCTCCTCTGCCGTAGGGGGCTGGGGTGCTCCTGTGGCCACAGCCGCCTGCTCCCCTACACACACCGATGCCGGTTGAGGGATCAGCACTAAGTGTCAGAGGTGCCAAACTGTAGGTGAAGGCGCAGGGAGGCGCCGGCTGACCCGACTACCCTCTCGGTGCGTGCCGCGAGCAGCTGGGACGCCCGGGCACCCGAAGCCCCTGGAGTTGTAGAGGTGGTTCCTTCTGTAACCAAACAGCATTCCAGGTTTAGAACCCACCCCCGGTACTGGGGGGTGCAGCTGTGATTCTGCTTCCCAGAGCGCTCTGCT
>KL255664.1:17485-48266 GCA_000699545.1 Podiceps cristatus
TAGCTCACATACGACGAATCAACAAGGTGGCATGAAGTGTATGTCTCTGCAATGGCTTTAAACCTGCAAAACCATTTTTTTTAAATATTTTTTTTTTTTTTAATTTGAGATGCTGTGTACTAAATGCTGTTGGCCATGGGACAGTTAGGTTAAACTAAACCGCCTGACTTGTAACTCTTCCCCAAAATTGTTATGTGGCAATTCATAGTTACTGCTGACCTGAGGCACACGCTAGGACCCTAGAAACTGAAGTGGACACAGGTTCTCCGTGACTACCTGGGCAGGGAGGGAAGTCTTGCTCTTCTGAAATTTAATTTCACAGATGCTTCAACTGCGACATGCCCGTTCACTCTAGGATTGTTCAGCTGCAGACTCTCCAAGTTTGACAAGTTTCTTTTAGTCTCACGTAACATACTAAGGACTAACTTCTACACAGAGTGGGATGTTGAGGTTGCATGTTGCTTTTATGTGTATTTAATCACAGAAATTGTTTTGCACACTTATTTGTAATATGTTATTTCTTTTAAATAAAAGTGACTAATTTTGCTGTATTTGCTGATGATCACAGCCAAAGGTCCGAGAGGGGGAAAAAAATATGTAACTGCGGAAAGGTGGTGGTGAAGGACAGAGAGTGAAGGGTGGTGCCTGTGCCATGGAAGCACAGGAGTCCCTGCCTGGGCCACGTACCTTGGTGTTCATACCAACCCCCCTTCTGCTTCCAGTGCAAACCAGTTCTCGTTCAGCACCGTTCACCACAGCTGCTCTTCCGCAGCGTCTTACCTTCCAGCAGCTGGACTAGTAGAACCACCCCCGGGAAACTGCCCTCTCCCAGGAGAAGTACATGTGCAGGAAAGCAAGAGAAACCATCTCCAAGGGTGACTTCCTCTCTCTGGAGGGGTGGAAGCTGGTTGTGATCCAGGCAGCTGTGCTCACTTAAACAGCAAGGAAACTGTAACTAAAACATTAAGCCTTCTGCGCAGCGCTCTGCAGGTTTTACATCTCTTCATCTGCTGCAGCACCATCCCCCTGCCCTCCTATTAAAGTTACCCCATCCTTGACCAGAGACTATGAGCGTTTTTCTCAGTTAATTAAAACTCTACCAAATTTGCAAAACTTCCCCTGAAGGTCTGTTCTAGTGTGACAGTAAGAATGAAAGTAACACTAGTGCAGACACGAGTACTGGGCTAATGGTGGAATCCCTCGATACATACCTAAATGTACTTCATATCAAATTCCTTCTTGTACCACGGGCAAGTCCTTATCTTTAAGCAGAGACGGTATTTTGCCGGGACTGAAAGAACAAGGCTTCCCACCTGGTGCTGGCTCCAGGTTGCTCTGCCAGTGCTTCGTCTTACCACGTCCTGCTCTATCACGTCACACAGGTAACCAAAATTTGCATTACTTGGGACAGTGGATAACCACACCTCTACAATGGAATGGAACAGCGGTTTAGTCAGTCACGTTTTGGAAAATAAGTTGTACCTCGAGTATCCGATAGACAACGTTGACTGATTTATGGTACCACATGGCTGTAGTGTCCTGTTACGATGTGAAGCTCAGGACTGAGACTGGCACTGGCACACTCACCTGCGCTGGGGGATGCAGCAGTACCGCTCACCCACGCCTGGCCTCTTCCCGGCAGGATGTTAAAGCATCGCTTTCCTCAGAGACGGGCACGCACTTCACTGACAGCAAGGTTTACAAGACCAGAATAAGCTACCAGTCGCCTCTGGAACATCCCCCTGCTCTACATGAGGCTGCAGAGTAAAAGGGCAAGGCAAGCTGTCAGAAGTCTATGTGATGGAAGAGGATTAAGTAGACTTTAAAATGTCAAGTTGTTAGCTTAAGATGAGTGTTATACTCCAGAGGTCCAACGGCATTTATTCCTTTAGAGACAGTTGTCTTAACCCATAGCTAGAAACACGTGGCTTTGGGTGCCAGCCCTGCTCAAGAGAGCACCCCACTGACTGGAAGGGAACAAGCCTGCGGTCCCCACTGTGTTCATCTGTGAGAAAGTGGCAGAATTTGCCCAGTAAAATACGGCTATTCCTGAAAAAACAATGTAGTTCCACCAGCATCAGCTATTTAAGAACATGAATTATTAATTTCTTTTGTATTTGAAAATAATGCCTTGTTCTCCCCGTTTTGCCTTCTCTTTCCACATCACCCATGGCACAGTTCAAAATCCTGAAAGGAAAACTAAAAGATCAGCCAGTGCAATAAATCCAGGTAATTCCAGGTATTTGCCAGCAGGTAGCAGGAGCCACAGAATCCCAAGTTACGTCTTTCAGAACCTGCAAATACTCACATTGAAGTAAAAACACAAGATTCATCAGTAAAGTTAGAAAATGCAAGACACAAGACTAGTTCTTATATATGTAGGCCAAAAGACTCTGCTGGCCAAAACACAAAGGCTACAGAACGACGACATGTGCTTCAGGAAGCATCTGGTTCTGGAGTCACCCGCTAGTGAAGCTACCTCTTCCTTGTTTAAGCATTTCAATGCCCCCATTTTACTGCTTTTTTCCTCCTTTTTCCCCAAATGTTGTATTTGTTTGAACAAGCCAATGACTCTCTGATCCGTACGGGATTCTGTGGAAGTTCACACAATAGTCCATTCTTTTTGGTAAAAGAGTAGGTTATGCTCTTTCAGCTTCAAATATTCCAGCCCCTTACAGCAGCTCCCTAGCCCTCCTTTGATTTCTCCCCAACTCTTGAAAGTATCGACATGAAAACCAGACCCAGCGTTCCAGTAAGTTTCTCTAGCACTTCAGACAAAAGCGTTTCCCCAACTCTGATGAGAAACAAAAGGAACTAATGCATAGAAAGGGGATCAAAAACCAAACCAACATTAATGAAAATTATTCCAGAAAGTGAACATCTCATTAAACTTACCTTAAAAGTTTGTTAGTATGGCAACCTGTGCTAAATCAACACATTTGTGGCCAATGTTTTTTTTAAGTGAAATCACTGAACCAATGCAAACCCCTGCCTACGTACCTGACAGCAGCCCCAAACGCTCACACAACTCCTAGAAGAATGAGACTCTCTGATACGAACAGTTAATTCAAGGTCTGTCTTGATTAATAGTCAAGAAAGAAAACAAGCAGAAGCAGAAGGAAAGCTCGTTTTCATCTGCCAGTCCATGAGTAAGATAAAGAACCACCTGATGGTTAGAAGCAACCCGTGCACTTACTAACTTCAGACGTTCCCTTCAATCTCAATTAATTTTGTGTCAGACACAATGTAGGATTCACAGTAGGAACGTTAAACTGCACAGTTCAGACATGTATAGAAAGGAGTCAATCAGGTTAGTAGAAAGCACTCAATTTAGTGTAAATTATATATATAAAAAATACATTTTTTTAGGTCAATATCTATCACACACACACACACATATATATATATAAAATCACAACTATATAAAATTACATGCTATATAAAACCACAACTCAACCTGTATTAATGACTACTGACCACTCAAAATTTATCTTTGGGGGAAAATTAAATCAAGATACAAAACACAGATCCAAACATAGATTGTGGAAACTTCAAGTTCCACTTTTGGATTTAAGTAATTATGAAACCCAGCATTTGAAAACCTGTTGTAACAACCATGCAAGTAAAGGCAAAGTCCTCCCAGTTTACCCCCTGTACAGCAATCTGGACCTGCAGCGATCTAAGAAGCAGAAGTGCTTTTGCAGGCATCTTTTGGGATTAGCATAGTACAGGTATTTACCGCAATCAGCAACATTAAAACCGGCATAATAAAGACTGCGACCGCTGTGGTAAACGGGTTGCAATGAGGTGGGGTGAGGCAGCGGCTCAGAACGGAGACCAACCCCAGAGCTGTTCTTTCACGCGACGCCATCCACAGTCCCCTCTGAGGGCTGAGTGTCGCTTTGCCGGATCATGCCATACCCCACCGCTGCTGTTACAACGCCAGCAGGAAGGCAGAGCCGTCCCGTCCGAAGGCAGGACTATCCCACCGCCCCGGAGACTGTGCCGCTGCCTTCCCAAACCTTCTGGGGCGTGGGGCCACTGCCACACGCAGCTGGGTCACAACCAGAGTTGGCGCGAGGACAGGGAGCGGGATGTCAGGTGAGGAGGATGGAACACGCTGGCGGTGGAGATGAACACTTCTGTCACGAGAAGTGAACGTATGCTTAGGTCTTCCATCTGTTAGAATCCTGAGTCTTTTTCAAAGTCATTTTAAAGATTACACAAAACCTGATGCTTAACAGAAAGAACACTGAGCGGGCAGCCTAGGAGGAGCTCAAAAGGAAATGATACCGTGCACCACAAAACACTAAAGGTAACCGGAAAGGGTACATCAATTCCTAAAGAGAGGTCAAATCTGCATATGTGAATCACCTGAAGAAATTTTCCATTTGCAAAAGAAAGATCGTACTGACCGCAGGAGTACGGGATGATCAGCAGGTAAAACCGATCTAAGAAAGGTCACAAGCATCACCTCAGAAGCAGCAGCTTGACAGGAGTCTCATTTAGCCTTTGCTATTACACAGTAACCATCACTGTACTAATAGTGGGAGCACACAAATACAAATCAGGGAACAGTTTTGTTTCAACAAGCCAATGACTCCATTTAGCAAGGCCGGACAGGGAAGACAGGGAAGCCTGCATTAGCCAAAAGCACTGGAGATTATCCCGTACGAGCATCCTTCAGCATCGCCAAAAGCACGGAAAAGCAGATGTTATTTTTATGTAAGATCATCAGCAGTTTTCTCACATCACCCAGCTTTTTCAAAGGGTTTATCCATCTGAACGAAGGCGCGTTCTTGTGCCGAGTTCCACACGCACCAAAAAGCATAAAGCATGAGTACGTTACAGAATCGGCCCCCAGACCATGTTCTCGTCTCCCCCTCTAGGCAGGAGGCCGTCCCCTACAGCCTGCCTGCCGTACCTGACAGTAAGGGTCACCTTGGCTTGTTTGGTCTGACGCCGCTCCCTGTGGCACTGCCAACATACAGTGGATTAATCACCCCCAAATATACATAAATATTTCAAACACACTTGCTGAGTAATTTCAACTTAGTTAATTTGCTGAATAAAATTTAATTTTATTTAAAAAATCTTATACACTATTATTCACCTAGCCCTAGTTGTGAACAGATTCTCACTTCTGAAAATAAACCACATTCTAGTCAATTCATTCAACACCAAATTAAATTACTAGTACTGGATTTTTTTTTTTTTCTTAAAAAAAGTATGTTAAAACTTTACTTTTTTATTTTTAAAACCTCTAAAGAAAATGTTGCAATTTTACAGAAATGTTTCTTTTCAGGTTATGCTTTTTTAAATGCCTGTTATAAATTCAGCTTGTGTAGAGTTTTTTTTCATAGTTTTTTAATATGTATCATCTGCAGAGACATTGTAACAGTTCCATTTTGTGGATGAACACAAAACTTGTACAGATTTCTCATATTTGGTCTTTAGGTAAATAGTTCCCAAAAGCTGCCTAAATAAACCACTCCAAACTGTTCAGTCCATCATGGAAATACAGTTTTTTTCCTTTTGTAGCGGAAAAGGAAATATAAATAATGCATCATTATTACAGAAAATGACAAAAATCAGATTCTAATTAAGCCAACTATCTAGCTTTCACTCCCCTTACTGCATGAGGAAATAAGACGTTATGTGAATTAAAGACTGAACAGCAGCCTTACGTTTAAATTTAATTTTGAAATGTAAAGTGGAATCTATTACCACAATTAAAGTGAGAAATTACCAATACATTTTAAAATGTTCAACTGCAGAACACACACTTAAAAAAAAAATATTATAATAATATGGTAGCCACTGTTAGAAAACCACAACAGCTACTCTTAATGGAGACCCCAAAAGGTCAGTGTATGACATCAAAAGTGTTACGGAGAAACTGGTCAGATTAATTTCTACTGATGGGTGCTTAAGCTTAAAAATATCGAATATACCTCTGACAAGATAATTTTACTCTCTTTTTAAAAGGACTCGTGATAAAGAATTTCATCTTTCTAAATGAAGAACAGTCTGTTATCTTAAACATACACAATATTAAGCGAGACTCTTGTTTTACTTTAGACTGGAAAAATATGCCAGGGACAGTCAAAGTCAACACAAAGTAACAAACAGCAAAAGGTAGCAGAAAGAGAAACAGATAAGTGCAGCTCTGGTCAAATTCATAGCAGTTCTTTACGTCAGTTAACGGCTCATTTACATTGTAATTTCTAATCAGTTACATGCAAGCCCAAAGAAGCATTTGATCACTACACATGGTAATAAAATTTGATTAAATTTATCAGGCAACTGCTAAAATATGAAAATTTGCAGATGTAATAAAGTAGCTTTATCTGAACTTTAACAGGACAGACAAAAGTAAATCATTCCATTGGTTAAAAAAACCCTACATTCAGTTTTTTACCAAACAAAATTTCACATGAAAAGTATTGTGTGATTCCAAAGTTTCCGGAGTAGAAATGGAGTGATTTGAAATGTCAAAGACCCCATTATTTTGCAAAGAAATGAAAATACACCTCAAAAATTTCTAATTCCACATGTGAACAACAAAATACTGCATATCTACCAACAACTGCATCGGGTAGGTCATTATGAAAGGCTAGCTGCCAAGATGTAGGAAATGGCTCCTTGCCTCTGTTCCCTTTGAGGAATATACAATCGTTTGAAACCAGTTCACACTAAGCGCTTATCATGCTGCCGTTACACTGAGATACTCAGTCCTTAAAATAATCTGATAGAGATTTTTTTAAAGCTGCAGCCCTCCCCAACACTGTATTTCTCAGCGCACACAGTTCAGTAGGGGGCAGGGAGGAGCGGGGGTCACAGCCTCTGGAACAAGATGTTTTGCAGTTTGACTTTAAATTACCAAGTTTTAAGGCCACCTGTGTTGGTTTTTTTCAGTGCTGAAAGTTGAAGTCTGATCACAGGGCCCCTTTCCCCACTGCGTGAGAACATGTTCCAACATTTTAGGTGTTATATTTAAGTGTCTCCTTTTGGCACCATGGAGTTTATTTTTTTTAATTAAAAAAAAAAAAAAAAAGAAAAAAGGAAAACTCCCCTAAGTTTCTAGTTCTGGCTGCCTTTATCACTCACTGCCACAGACGGGGTGTCCACGTTAACAGCTATGACTATGCTCTCTCCATCTTCAGTTTTGATACGTTTGAGTTCCTGCTGTTCTGACTGGTCTCCGTTCTGGCGCTTTGTTGGAAGAGAGGCCGATGCGGATGCATGGGTTGCTAACATATGCAAAGGACTCGCAGCAGCTGTAAAAAGATAATAAAAACTTCAGCACCCTAATCCTCATCAAAACAGATGATACTGAAAGCAAACATGAGTTTTAATTAAAATGATGAATTTCTTTATTTGTAGTACGTGGGGTATTTAGCAATCCCAGCTGAGATTCAGGTCCCAGTTGTTTTATCTTTGTACAAACCTGAAAGACATTTTCCCAAATGACTCAACATTCATGCAGATTCGGACAGAAGTGGGAGAACGGGGAAGTGTCTCCATTTTGTCAAGGGAGAGCTAAAGACAGAGCAAGATTAAATGACTGAAAGCCAACCTGCACTGTAATTTGTGACAGAACAGGGAAGCAAATTCAAAATCCCCTTTCAGCAGGTTCTGGCCATGCCTATGGCTGACTGTGGAACGCACGACTTGGCCTGGAAGGAGAGGACCACCACGTCCTATCCATCTGCGGCCCTACGTTATTCAAGAAAAGCTACGCAATTCACGCAGCCACGAGATGCAGACGACTCAAGCAGCAACTCCTCTTTGACAGGTAACGAGGCATTTACCCGCAACGTAAGGAAAAGGCAGTGCTTTAACAAGGAGTATTAAGAAATGATGTATTTGATTAGATTCAAGTGCGCAAGTGAATTAGGTCAACAGAAATGTATATAGCTCAAATATCCCATACAAGATTTTCATCTTTCTTGTTACAGGAAGAGAGAGTACAAGTCCCCATTAATGGGCAAGGACACTCCTTTAAACCTTCCGAGGCATCCAAAGGTTCCGTCCCCCTATACTTGTTGGCAGTCTCTTTCTCAATATTGACCCTGACTTTATTAAACCAACTATTCAAATGTCTTTACAAATAATGCAAAATACTAATTATATATTTACTTTGTTGTGTTTCATGAAAACACTTGTTCATTGTTTTTCATGAAAATTTATCTGATCATCATCAAACCAACTGCTTTTTTACACACGAGCTCCCTTTCTTCTGCACCACCACTTTGCCAACTTTATTACGGCATTCCCTGCTAGTGGAGCTTATACATGAAGGCCATAAGGAGAATACCTGGAATATCACCTCTGCATATAACCAAACTGCTTTGTACTTAGTATTTACTAGTAGAACAAATACTTCAGAAAATACTTACCTGATGCAAAAAGCTCCACTGCAACTGTAAAATAATTTATGCTTGTACCTCAGCAGTCATTGACTTTCTACTAGAAAAGCTACTCCTTGTACAATTTCTGCATAGATGCCATAGAGACAGTTACTTCTGAATAAAATGCCTTACTGCAAGTTTATTGTTGCTTAAATAAAAACAAGAATTCTACCCCTCATCTTCAAATATGCATTAAGACTATTACTGCGTTATTCACTGCAGTGTCTGTTTAGTGGAAGAAGACTTGCTGGCTGCAGCCACAACTGATACATGGAAGCATGAAATACAGGAAAGAACAATGACTCTATACTGAAAGTCAAAATAAAGACTATCTAGTTAGATGATTTTATTCCGCAATAAGAGACCTGAATTTATTTTTGACTTCACAGCTTTCAGTTACACTGACAGGTAGTAAGAAGTGCTGCCAAACTGTTTTGCTGAGAGTAAGAGCTGAAAGCACCTTCCTACTCCAAATAGCGAACGTTACAAGAACAGTAGTTGCTCTGGATTTCTTAGCTTTCAGATTGCACAAATCTTCTTTCTCCACGTGAACAGAGACATATGTAGATGGGGGCGTGTGAATGCAGATGTGTAGACCCATACAAACAAATCTGTATTTCTGCAGGCCTAGTTCCCCCTTTAGACGCTTTGCCTGAGAATTCCCTGGTTTCTTGCTGGTTTAGGAGTTAGTGTAATGGAGAGACCAGGGCCTGGAATACACCTCACTTGCTGTGAAGGCCTCATGAGGTATTTAAGCCCAGGAATCTCAGAGGGAAAATTCCCATCACTGCAAGCACACCCCTATCACACACAGTGGAATAGTGAGAAGCACCACAATTCTACTCTTGCGTTCAGCTGCGTTTCTTAAACACACCTAGCAGCCATCAGGCTTCCCTACCAAGGGAAACTCCTTGAAATCAGTTAGGTCCTCAGAGTTCAGGAAAAAGACAATAAGGATTATGTCTTACTTTAAAAAATAACTTTTCAGTATATTTCACATGATTCTCAGCTCAAGTCATACATCCCTTTTGACAAAAAAGTGCATATGAAGTCTGACAGTGATTGCTTTTGCTTTACTTAAACTGGAAATTAAGCGAATGCTGACTTATAAATGTCAGTGACGGAAGAAGAGTAAGAAGGCGACAAAGCAGACTATTCACTCCATTAGAAAGACTTTAGAGCAGAAATGCAGGTAATAAATTGATGTGGGATAGCCTAAAACTATTTCTGTAAATGTATTTTATGACAGAAAAGCTACTTCAGCATCAGATAACATCTCAAAGCGAAACTGTTAAAACAAGCTGTATGCACCTGCAAAGCAAACCAAAACGGAATGTTCTGTGAACAAGTGCAAATGTATGAAAATTTTGAAAAAGTCTACCCACCCAGACTGCTGAGTCTGAGAGCAGCAAGATGGTATTCAGACAGTAAGAATCTCAAAAACTTACGAGAATTTTTGTCATTTTTAGTACAGGTTCAATAAAGACAGAATAAAAAGCAACAGTTTAAAAAGCAAGTTCTGTCTTGTTTTTCTGTTGGTTGGTTCTTGACAAATCATCGGGGGAGCTGTTAGCATTTTAATGGCACTGTTTTACAGGAACTTCTTTTAAAACTTGTTTATACCCTGGGTTTAATGAGGAGGGAGGACAGGTTGTCACCACTAAGTACATCCCTATAGTGACCACAAAGAGAATAAATAGCTGTTCAGGTCATCATCAACAAAGAGAAACACTGGTTCTTATCAACAGGGAGAGATCAATCCCTTACAAGGCTGTAATCTAAATTTTTTGTAGAACTTAAGTTTTCAGTATAACTACAAAAGACATGAGAACAGAATTCAAAAATTCAGCACTGGTCACTTTGAGGTTTTAAGACATACAAAGCAACAGAACCCCTTGACAGAATACGTACCAGCATTGCCCTGTCCTTGTATCGCAGTGGTGATAGGTACTATGTGCGTTCCGTTCTGCGTTACAGTTTTTATTGGTAGCTGGTGTTGACCTAGAGGTGCCTGTTGCACTATAGTAACTGTCTGTAAGGGTGTGGTCTGAGATGTCTGAATGATACGACTAGCAGCTCCTATTGCAGCATGACTGATAGCAGGTATAGGCTCCACTTTGACTGAAAAACAGAAAATAAAACACTGTTAAAAGCACGGAATATGCTAAAGAACCACTTGTTTTTACTCAATCAACTCTCAGTGGAAAAGTATACCGTTTTAATACTTGCTCCAACATATCTGAGAAATTACAATGCAAAATCTTCAGTTTTAGCCAAACATTTCAAGTGTTCATCTGGAGGAAAGTTTCAAATAATAACCCCCCTGTATAAAAATCTGGCAAAACAACTAACCCCCCAGGCTCTCACCTTTCACTTCCTTGTGGTCTCCATTCTCTTGAGGTTCTACCTTGGGCTGGGCCACCATCGCAGCTTGCGTGACTACTGCCTGTCCAGCTACAGTGTAAGTGTTTGCTGGTGCTAATCCAGTCACATTTGTGACAGACACAGCTGGTATCTGGTGGACAACATGAACTGTCTGAACTACAGGCTGCTGGGATGTCGATGTTGTCACAGGAGTTGCAACAGTGTAGGTGACGGGTTTAATAGTTTGTGGTAGCTGCCGTTGTACAGTAATTAAAACTGGTTGGCTAGATAGAGGTGATCCTACCAAAAAAAGAGATAAAAATTAGGCTGCCAATTTTAATTATTTATTTTAAGCCGGTCATTCTTTTAAACTTAAGACTAAAGCCTCAGAGTATTAATGATCTCCTTCACTAATTCTTGAATGATCCAAAAGATAAAACCAGACCATGAAGACTGTGACACATGGCTATTCCAAGCCACATATTCCAGGTAAGTGCTGTATTATCTCAGTAACATCCACACACCATTTGGGCAAAAGGCCACCCCCCTCCCAATGCAGCTATACTACCAAAGCTAAGTTTAATACTCATTTAGTACAACTCCTTTCCATAGATGGGAACAGATACGTGCTTCAGGTGGAGCAAGTCTGCATTGGCAAAACACTCAGCTTCCTAAGCTGGGGAAAGCCCGGTGTCTCTGTTTCAGACCATGTTTGCCTTTGCCACAGAGTGGTCCCTGGCACTTCTGTAGTACCAGAACATCACCAAGAAAACAGATGGCAAAAGCAGGTAAGTGAAGGTAATTAAACAAATACATTCTCATCCCATCATTCCCATCATGCCTTACTCTTTTTTTCCTTAAATAGGAACATTCTTATCACACAAATTTATTCTTTCTCTCTTTATCCTCTCAATTCTTTTTATCTCCACCTTTGAAAGGATGACATGACCACAGATACATGCAAGATATTTGCTTATTTCTGTAACCCATGTAACCTAAAGGTTTTTTTTCTTCCTGTTAGTTTAGTTTTGTTTTGTTTTGTTTTTTTTTCCTAAACTAGAAAGAATACATTTTGAAAGGGAGTAACAACTGTTACAATACGGTCCCATATAGAACAAAAGCACAATCTCTGCTTAGAAAAGAAGTGACCAACAGTGCTGGAACAGCACACAGGTAACAGTCCATACACATGCAAACGAAATTTACCTGGCATGTTTACGTGTTTATCAGGATTTGCTCTAAATGTTAAGAAATTAAATAATGCTTTTTTTTTGGTGTAAATGTGAAAGTCTTGGTAATATTTAAATATTTGCCCTCTCCCACCTCCGGCCCCCCAAACACTTATTTCAGGACTCCTCACCTGGGGCACTCTGTGCAAATCGTGCTTCTTGTATTACCGCTAGTTTTGGCTGGATAGCGCTAGGCTCGGGTTCCATCGGGACTGGGGATCCTTCCCTGGACAGACTCTCAGGGGTCTGGACTCCACTGGAGTGCGCGGACAACACTCCAGAGTGATTAGGAGAAGCTGGGGCACTTCTGTATTTAAAAATGAAAGCAGCAGCTGATGTGTTTTAACTTCTGAACTGTGTAAGACAGTGAACTTCCTCTAAAGAGAGCATAACGCACGCTGCCCACAGGAGGGCACCTCTGCCTTTTGGCAAGTACAGTTACAACCCAAAGCAGTTCTGGTGATCTCTTATAAAGCTTCCGTTAAACAGGGACAGAATTTAAAAGCGAACTTCAGCTATAGTTAATGCAAAACAAGTGGCTGGATGCCTTCTTAGGAAGACTCTCTAAACAATCTGTGAAACATGAATGTTTCTTCTGGTGGAGAAGAATGATGAGCAAATCTCAGCCTACAGGCTAATAAGAGATCTGCACCATCAGAAAGGCCGTAACTTTACAGAGAGAATAATTTAAACCCACATATTTCCCCATGATGGATTCTGCTAGAACATTATCTAACTAAACACATAATTTTCATCTCTAGATTCTAAAAACAGTAGCCGGTATTTGATAATTTTCTTTGCAAATAGTTTTAAAATGCAGTAGATGGCAGATAGAAATTAAAATCATAATTCTGTAAAAAAAATCCCAATGGTATAGCAAGGCTTGCTTACATTAACAATCAGATAGTTATGCAAACTGAGTCAGTTTTTTACTGCAGTGAACAAGAACAAGCAATGAAGCCAAGCCTAGTGTATGGGGCAGCCTCCTAGTAAACCATACAGAATTCAAATACTGAGTCTGGATGAAATTAAATTACTGAACTTGTGACTGTATCCAAAACTATCAAGTCTGTATCAGCCTGAAGATTAAACAACAGCCATAGTCTTTTTGTTCATCTGGTTTTCCTTACCTAGAAGAGAGTGGTCCCAGAGGGGTTCTAAAGCAAGGTACTCCCCTAGGCCGCCTTTTCCTAAAAGCCTGCTCTATTAATTTGCTTTCAGAGGCAGGGTCTATCCTCCAGAATGAGCCTTTGCCTGGTTCTTCCTGGGAACGTGGTACTTTGATGAAATAACGATTCAGAGAGAGATTGTGACGTATTGAATTCTATGGAACATAAAAAAATATGTAGAATTCATATAACTTTTCCAAGTCAGAACGCGGCCTACTGCAGCAGTTCGTACTACAGGAGACTCGGGGTTCAGCTCTTTAATTCCTTAATTCAACAGAACTCAGAGCACTACAAAGACAGTGCCATAAACCTGAAAGGACTCTTGCATTTTTCAAATCTTTCCCAACAGTTAAAAAACCCAGTATGCTAATGCAGCAATAACAGGAATCCCATTTAATTCTCTAATGAGAAACATGGTGATTGCAACAAACTGTTAGAACACTACACATACTTGAGCATAATGCAGCGTAAAAAGAAAAAGAAAAAGATATCAATCTTCATATACCACCCTTCCCCAGGTGTCAAAGAAAATGTCAGTACATTCTAGGAGGGCCAGTAAAATGAAGCATATACTGATTCTGGTCTTATATGACAATCCTGTTACTGTTCCACAATACAGAAAGAAAGGTTAAATTGCACAAGTTCCAAATGCAGCTAGATTGCTGGGAGTTCACCCACGGTCCAGTCTGTCTCAACAAAGAAGCCAAGGATATAGCGTGTCTAGAAAAACAACAAATGGCAGTAGGTCCTAAACCAGCTCTTCAGCAAGATCTTCGTTACTGCACTCTAGTTTGCACATTATTTTATCCTTGCTTTGCTGTAACACACAACTCTTCAAGCAGAGAGATGTAGAAAACTGCTAACACCCTGAAGTGGCAGTATCTATAAACCCAAAATCTCTAAATATTCTCAATAAAGAAGAAGAAATAAAGATAAGCATACATACTAAAATACTTGTGGAAAATGGGAAAAAAAATGGACAAAAAACGTTATGTTAACAAAAGCTCTTCAAAAATTGCAAAATCAAATGCAAATCCTGCTCAAATGTCTGAGTTCATGACCCTAATGGCAAGTTTGGAAAACTTAAAAGCAATGATAACCATGTATGGTTTCTTAAATGCAAACTGATGAAACCAGAAATGGTTTTCCCTGCCAAAAACTGAAAAAGAACTAGAAAGATGCCAAGAACATGTTTATAAATTGTATTTATTTCTCCATATGCTAGAGTAAGAGAATAGATCCAAAAGTACCTGCTAAAATAAGTTCACAAAGAGGAGTATATAAATATATGAGGATATAAATACCTCAATACTATTATTAAGGTATAGGATTTGGGTATTATACACATGTATGTAAGTCTGTTTTGAATAATATGTGATAATACAGCCTCAAATATTATTTAAAACATTTATCCTGCAAGTCACCCTAGCTGTAATCTCCTACCTGATGGAGAAAAGCTAGCAGAGCTATCCATACGTGAGGTACACCTGTTAGTGTTACAGCAGTGCTTTATATGACTAGTGACTGAACAGCATTTAATTTTCAGGTTTTCCAACTGTTTTTATGTATAGGTGCTAATTAATTATTCCAGAACATACTATGCCTGCTGTGTCTATCACCCTGGGTTTGTGAAGTATTATACCTCTAAATACATACACTGTTCTAAGGCAGAATTCTTTAACCATGCATTACAATCTACCTGCATGTTTGGTTCCGTGATACTTACATAAAGAAGCATTATACACACAGATACTCACAGTATTTCAGAATAGGAAGCAAAAAGCACACCAACATTTCATAAACAGAATCTTGTTGCTAAAACAGATCTGTTAGTATGACTGCAGCCAGGATTCTGCATTGCTTATGTGTGAAAGGGAAACAAAATTCTTAAAGACTTCCTAGCCACAACAGCAGCGAAGTCCTTTACTAGCCAAGCCATAGCAAAAACCTAGGAACAGTTACATTCCCCGCTAACCTTGGAACGCCTCTAAGAGTGACTCAACTTTCATACAGGCCCTATGACAAATAAGTATGTGATTAATAATTAAAAATCTATTTCTCTACTGAGAGGGCATATATTCTTTAGCCTTCTACTTGTACAGCAAGTAGAGTATTAACACTTCCTCACTCTTCCCCTCCCCCAGTCTCTCCAAATTTTACTTCCCTGAAAATAACTTCAGAGCATGCCTCTGTTGCAGAGCATGACTCTAAGCAGCACCACAGTGAAATGGATACTCCATGATCAACAGTGCAGTCTAAACGTTACACCAACAAATTGGCCAGTCCTGCTAATTGTGCTCTTCTGTCCTTTGCTGAAACTAAAAACAGCAGCAAAGGCATTGAACCTTTGTGCGTATCTGGAAAGACCATGCCAGACTGATTCATACTCGGTTAGTCATCCTGGCAAATACTGAGGTTGGTCTCTTTAAAAATGAAAAGAAAGCAGAAATTAATTCTACAGAATTGAAGTGTTTGGTCTAACTCAGTACAGAAACGATTAAGTTCACAAATAGGCTATGCTGCACAAATAAAAAAGGGCACATAATAGTGCAAGATAACAGATAACACACACTTGTGCTGTATTGTACAGTCAAGATTACTGTTTTCAAATAAAACTGAACTTGTAATGTTTAATATCTTAATTTTATCTGAAGATAGCAATACGGATGTTTACACAATTATAAATTACAGAACACAACTACATTCCTAGACAGCATATGTGTATTTAAATCCACAGTGCCAACTGCACTTTTCTTCCCCAAAGTCTGTACTTATCCCTCCTAGATATGATTAGAGAATGTCACTCCATAAACAATGCTATGTTTCAAATACAGAATAATGTAAATTGCCTACTTTGTTGGAGAACTTGCAATCAGGAAAAAGACAACACACTCATTTGACAAATTCTATTTATGAAGGGCTGTTAGGCTCACCAATTGACTTCTTATGACTATTTACAGCTGTCAGTATTACTCACAACAAAAAAAAAAAAAAAAAAAAAAACAACAACAACAAAACAAAACCCAAAAAAACCCAAACAAACATTCCAGAAATCAAATTTACCTGCCAGCCCTTGTCTGCTGTCCTGTAGTATGGATAATTTTTAGTTATGTGCGTATAAATTCCATTTAGTGTAAGCTGCTTATCAGGTGCCATTGTAATTGCTTGTACTATTAACTGTGCATAGGAGTAAGGTGGCTTAGAGTCATCCTGTACAAGAAAAAGAAAAGTCTGCATCAATACATTTTAAAGATACACACGCTCCTTTCTAAATCAAAAGTTACAAAACACAACTAACTTGATTTAAGATACTTTTGGACAACCAAAAATCTGGATGCAGAAAAGAAACTAAGGCAGTTTTGCTCTTCTAATGAGCAGATTTTAAGAGAACGTTAAAAATTTGGAGAAACATACAACAGTAAAGAACCTTCAACAGTCTATACACAGATACATAACTGAAAAGACTTACAGACCTTCCCCCAAAGGGAAGAGAGGTAAATAAATCAATCTCGCATCTAATTACAAAGAACTACAAACTGTTTTTCAAGCCTTAGTGCATATACTTTAGCAAACAAAATTTCAGAAGTCTTACATTCACTTAAGATGTAATTTATGGGATTGATTTCAAACAACATTTACCTTTGGGCTATCCCCACCCGATGCTTCCTTGTCATTTTCTGACTGTGAATTGTCAGCCATTAAATGTAGGTCAGATGGTATTACACGACTCATTTTGTACCCTGAAGAGCCTGCACCACGGGGGCTAGATGGGCAGGAATTTGCAGCACTGTAGAGCATAAAAAGAAGATCCTACTATTTTGTTATACAGTATATCACCACATTATGTCTAATCAAAAAGCTCTTATTGCAGAAAAGCCCACTACAAGAGCTTCTGGACTACAGTTAAGGGTCTGTCAGTATTTCCATTACAAACCCCATCTTCCAAGCCTTTCTATCTCATCCATGGGAATTAAAATCACTGTGAGGAAGAGACCTGTCAAATGAAGCGCAGGCTCTCCTCGTCAAAGGAAAAAGGATTGATTTATTAGGTTGTATTCTATTTGTGTAAGATTTGCTAACAGAAAAGTCCACTTAAACTACATAAGCAACCGCAAATTTTAAGACACTTCTTTGAAACAAGAAACACATCTTGCATGAAATTTCTGCCATATGCTTGTATTCAGTCTCCTCAAAAAAGATCATCTCTCTTATGCCGTATTTTTGCACTTTTGAGAAAATACAGCGAATAGTCAAGAAAAAAAAGTTCTGATTCTCATTTAAATCTAAACGAACATTATTTTAAGTGTCTACAGGTACGTGCACATACATATATGTGTATAAAAACCATAAGCTTATCTATAAATGAGATGTATCATGCTGACTCATCTAATTTAATGCAGTATTAGGCCAACAGAGCGGATACACTGTTACAAAGCAAAAGATAGCGACAAACAAACGAAAGAAGTGGCTCGACACCTCACGTTTTGCTATCCATCACAAAAGAACAAAGATAAAATTGTACAGAATTCCTCTGTAACATCTTTCTAATGGCTGTCCCCCTGCCTTGCACAGTCCACAGGAACCTCAGCTGCACAAAGCCGTTTTTCTTCTACAATTTCCATTGAACCAACAGGAAAGAGATAGTCAGTGGGTGATGTCTGTTCCCCCCCTCAAAAAATGTGGCAGTTCTCTACAAGGACACGTACTTCTCAGCAATATTGTTACTGATTTCAACACAGTCCTCAGAAATTCAGAAAAAGCTAACTAGAACTTAGAATGACAAAGCCTGCTGTGCCCCCAGAACCAGCCTTATCTCCAAAGACAAACTTTAACCAAACTTGACTCTATGGCTGAAAACATCAAAAAACAAATAAAGCTACAGAAGGTTATTTAGCTTTATACAAACAAAGCTTTAAGAAATTTACATCTGCCAACTTTCGTTTGCCTGCCTGGCCTCTCAAGTTTTTTGCTATCTCCTTTTTTATGTACAGAAACAAAGCAGGTACTGTAGACTGGGCAATTTATATTCAAAAAAATATTCTTCAATTTAGGTTTCACATCATGAGAAATCCAGCACCAACAGTTTGCTACTAGTGATATATTATACAAGGGAGATAGATTTTTGAAGTGGTGTATGGAAGAATCCTTGACTAGAGCCAAAACGTGTAACTAATTTATTTTTTAAATATAGGTCACTGCTGTTCTATGTTTTCACATATCAACCGACAACATCCCTCTACTGTGCTCACTTTAGCATATATTGACAAAGCGACACATATGGTACAATCAAAGCAAGTTTACAAGTCGTCTACAAAACAGGATGATGTGAAGAGAAACTGTCAAGCTTTGCTCTCAAAATAGACTCAAAACTGTATTTTTTTTTGTAATAAACTATACTCAACAGGTGCATGAAAGCCCTGAAGAAAATTACAAAATTCATAGTGAGGCAAAGACTGTGGTGATATATGTGATATATGAAATATTTATGAGCTGCTCTATCATTTCTTGGGCAAGATACGTCTTCCCTGAATTTCAATACAAAAGCAAACCTGTTATACAGTCAAGTCTAGATTTCTTTTATTTCTACTTCCACTATTTATATAGATCTCATTAAACACTACAATATTGAGATCAAGATCTTAGCAAGCATGAAAGAAGTCAATTACCCTTACATTCAAATTTCATTATCAAGATCTACATTTTTAAAAAGCAAACGTTAACAGCCCTTCACTCAAGGGAAGACACAGGAAGTGAGAGGGGAAGAAAAAACTTTCTGAAGTATGTATCGGACTTTGAAACACAACTTTCAGTGCCTTTAAATGGATTTTTTTGCTCCTGAATTTTCTATAAATTTTAAAAACTGTCTTAACTAATTTTACCAGTGTGTGAGGACAGCTCGCTTATGTTTCATTGAGTTTGGTCCCAAATAACGTCGGACAATGGCTACAAATACCAAATTAAGCAGCACAGCAAGTAAAACACTCAGATTAACCTCCCCTGCAGAAGACTTCCCTAAAAAAACTCCTCATTTTACAGTGTATTTTAAGTAAAACATCTGTTTACTTCCAGCAATAACTAACAAATAATACATCTTCTGGAGTAAAGTGATCAGTCTACTTTTCACACTAATGATAACCAAAAAACATTTTTTCTGATTATAAACTTCAGAGGGACAGCAACTATCAGAATGTTTAAAAATGGTGTAAGTTAGACTTCTCATTTAAAGCGTTGCCATAAGCATGTAAGAGTAAAAAGCAATCTAAATCATCTGGAATACAAGAAAAAGGTATGCTCCTTTGCTGTTCTAAGAATGCCAGGCTCCTGAGCAAACTGCTATATATTTAAGATACTAAATTTGAATATTAGAGGCTGTTCATGTAACTACCTTATTAATTATAGTGGGTTTTGCCAAGGCAGGTTATTCTGAGCTCCAACTAAACTTTTACAACAAAAGCAAAATACTTGAATCAGAAAGTTGTCTCAAGCCATACATTGCCCTATATCCAATCTGCAGGGTTTAAATACCTGATAGTTCCTGTGGGAGAAGGGAGAGGGCTGATCAGGTGAGCCATGTTGTCTGGAATGTTTATTGTCAAGGGAGAGATCTGGGGTTGCACAGGCTTCACTGGGGACTCCGGGGACTCCTGTTTTTCTCTCTTTTCATTGGACAGAGCTGTGAATGTTATCTTGATGTTTGTGCTGGGAAACCTGAAAGTACAGCTGAAAAGTAAAAAAAAAAATAAATATTTAAGACACTTGTTTACAGAATGTAAGGTTTCCTGCATAACTTGTACGTTATCACCTCACCTTTAAAAATAAAAAGGTACGGTGTCTTATGTAATTACCTGTAACCATCTTCATTTTACAGATCATAGAGAAAAATCAATGTGACCAGAAAAGGATCCTCAAGTAAGCAATTTTAAAATTTAGAAAGAAATATGAACAAAGGCAATTCTTTGTAACAAGGGCAGTTTATGTGTTGTCTCTAAATTTCTTGTGGCTCATCCTGATCTCACAACTATCCCTAAAAGAAGTACTATTTTGAAGACAAAAGGCTATTATTTTATGATGCCAAAGAACAGCTTTGGCAAATGAACAAGTAGGTCCAGGACATCAAAATTCATCAAGAGTATAAGTGTTGGCCAATTTGAGGTCTACTAAGTTTCATAGACTGGTCTAACTAAAAGATTTGGTTTCTCCTCTCTTACAATACTTACTAGGCACCTATCAATCCTAATTCTGATCATTTACGGAGTATACTGCTGTTGCAGTACTACATTCAAATATCTTTTCTCAGAGCCAAATTTAAGAGCCAATTTCATTAAATTTCCCATTTTCCTATATTACCAAAGATTGCATGCCCAAATTTAAAGATTAATGATAAATTAACAATGTGCAATTGTTTACCAATTTGGAAAATAAAACACAATGAATGCACCTTTGAGTATCTTCCTTTCTGCATCTCTGTATATAGCATTTAGAAGTTAACCCAATTAAACAGAACAGGCTATTTATAACTTCTCAGTAAATAAACAGATCAAGCAAACAAGAAACTTAATTTTCTCTCAACAAAAGCATCTATAAAAATACAGTTCAAATAACTTTACTATCTCCTCCTTCTTGTTAGATGACACTCAGCACTAAAACCACAATTATATTTACACTCCTCTTCCACATGATGAAAAGGACTTTCCAACAACAATACCCAGAAGCAAACCTTAGAAAATGGTTTGTGGGGTTTTTTGTTGGTTTTTTGGTTTTGGGGGGTTTTGGGGGGGTTTTTTGGTTTGTTTTTTGTGATTCTAGGTAGACCTAGTTTTACAAGAAAGGAAACAACAGTATGCTGGAATAGGCCTAAGAAACTTAGCTATGAATGCAAGATATAAACCATAAATGAAAGTGATCATTTCTCTGCAAAAATATATTAAATGTAGAAGTGATGTAAGAATTGCAAAGAACACTCTGCTGTGGAGCAGCTTTAAAAACACTAACGGTGTTTTGGTTTTTACGTTAAAATTAATCTAAGGATGTTTATAGAACAAAGGCAGCATTTGATTTTCACTACGTTTCTTGCCACATGTAGCACAGTGATTCTTTTTTCTACAATACACACCCAAGGATCAGGAAAAAGAGAAAGAATTGACAATGACCTTCCTTTTCTCTCAGTCTTACTTCTCAGTATGGACCATGTCCGAATTTAACAGACGACCTACTTCTGAAACATGCTCAATGTACTAAATTAGGAACAAAATCTATGCCAAAAAACTGCACATGCATTTCATCCAGAAAGTTAAATGGACCAGTTTCTGGGTTGGGTTTGTTGGGGTTTTTTGTTTGGTTCTGTTTTTGTTTTGTAATATCTTCAGTAACAACTAATTTCTTGGCTTTTTCCAGTAGAAAGTATTTTTTGCTTATATTACTTTAGTGATAGTTGAAAGAAGTCTCAGCTGTTTTGCTAATAAGAACTATTTCCAAACATCTCAGTTAATGACAACTCTACTCCTCAAGTGTATGCAAAGAGGGGAGCCAAAGGGATCCTTTTTGCTAAAGATTAAATAAAAATCCCTATGAGAAAGTGAACAACATTATCTGTTTGTCATAGACACAGGTTTAAATTTTAGTCATCTGTTCTATATATTTCATGATACTGTTCCATACCTGCAAATTTAACTTAATGCTTTTCAGACCAGACTTATTTCAACTTAAGAAAAACGTGGGAACAACCAGACACAGCTTTAGTGGCTCAATCATTGGTTAGATTTCTTACTGCCTAGTAAAAGAATCAGCACATAATAATGAGCAACCCGAGTCCTACACTGCTGGGGTGGGACAAGAATGGGGAGAACGTAGATCTTCACAAGCTAGATACAAGTACTGGAAATATGGAAATAAAGGGTACACTCAACAATCCCCCCAATATTCCTTGTAAGTATGCATATTAAAACATCTCCCTTCTTATACTGTTGCGCTGCCTTAATGCTTTATCTCCCCTGTGGGCATCTTTTTCAAAAAAAAGGGCAGCTTATGCAGATCTAAGACTAAAACACAGATTTCAAAGTATAGCAGAGACACGGCACTCTCAAATGTCGATCAGCTTTGGAAAAAAACCACCCCCAAAACCAGGAGTTTTGACTAATCAAGGGTACTGTATAGGTTATAAATGTGCCAAACAAACTTGGAACTTACAGTCAGGAACTATATTAAAACCTAAAGGTGTTACTGTTACAGTTTACAACATTCCACATAGTGAGCTTGACAGGATGGCGTTATTATGGAAGGCATAACATACCTACAAATCACTATCTGCTTAGAACATGCAAACATCCGAGTATCATCAAAAGACCACATCTGTCAAATGATTCATATTTGTAAGCAGAATTTTTTTAATAGAAGCATAGTTTTAATAGCTGGAATTCAGCCAAAAAGCAGAATAAAGAGTGTATATTAACCAACGGATTTTCTGAATAAATTGCATTAACGCAAGTGTATTACATGTACTTCCAAAACCAGAGTAAGGAACATGTTCTAATTTGAACAGAATCAAGTTGGTTTTGGCATATTCTTTACTTATACAATGAACTAAACAAAAACCACAGCACACCCAGCAGGAGAGACCTGATGAAACATTTATTCTATAGCAAGCCAAATTTGATTTTACTCACTGTTTCAAGTGTTTACAATAGATTCATGATGTGCTACCACAGGACAGTTGCTATACAAGAAAGTCACCTATACAACCCACTTATTTAAAAAAAAAAAAAAAAAAAAAAAGTAGAAAAAGTAGTTCTGCAAGCTGTCACTCTGTATCTCATCTACTCAACTAACTACCATTCTTCCTTTATAGGATGATGCCATTTGGAGTAGGAAACCAAACTGAGCCACCAAAATTGAACAGATTACTAAAAACAAACGTTTAAGAAACATCCATGTTTAAACAGTTATATGATGAAAAGTGTTTTAGGTATCTAAGTGATGAAACCACATAGCACTATTTAGCTGATGTGCCAGTGTTGTATTTTATGTATTTCAAACAACTATTCACAGTATCTGCACTTCAATAACTTTGTACGTTTATTGATTATGACGAGTACTTGCGTTGTGCTTTCTACAGAACATCACAAAGGAGGACAGTGTGTAACGTAGGAAACTCCAGCAGAAGTGTCACAACTAAAAGTTCATTTTAGATTGACTACTGGAAAACAGACAAGAAGCATCAAATCATTTCAAACTATTCCCTAGAAAACTCCTACTATCTCTACAGCCCCAGCAAGACAGAGGTGCTGATCTAGGCACCACCTCTAAAGAGTTTAGCAACTTTATAGAGTGCCAGATATGTGTCCTGTGGGAAAACGTGCAAATCCTAGTTTTGTCACATCTGTATTTCTATTATTTTCTCACTCCCCTCAGCAGTTCTGTCTGTACTGCAGAGAAGAGATAATTATACACTTCTAATTCTGCCTATATGAAAGTACCATCTCATTGAAAATGAGGGATTCTGTCCCGTCTCCATCTGGGGAGCCAAAACATAGAAGTAGAAATTCAACTTCCTCCCTGTACGTAAACCCGTCTGTGACACTCAGTGCCTCAGTATCCTTTCAATTATTCCATTTTAATTGTCTTAAGAAGCAGGACAGAAATTGGACAAAAGAACAGTAGGATGGTAGCTTCTATCAGCAACTCCAGATTTTACATTCAAATAGAGTACAGGGGTTTGGCACTAATAACACCCTAAGTCACGGTAACCCAGTCAGTATTTGGGAGATTGCTTTTGTCAATTTTTGAGGTCAGATACTTGAAATACAAGCACAGGCAACAGTGTAACTTGCCTTAGAGAGACACTGAGGTAATTAACACCACCTGTACCACTAAACAGACCTTCTTCAACTTCATTTTTCTCTGACTGTACAGCAGGCTAAGATGATATTATTCGTACTTCCTTCTCCCCTATTTTGATCAATGAACTAACAAAAAAGCACAGAAATGAGCACACTTCTACATACGGCCTCCCTTGCATGGAAGGGAGATTTGAAACTCATCCCTTTCCTCATTCCTCCTACCTATCTACTTATGACTCACCTCCCAGTTGGTCTTTCCCCATCATTCCATTAAAAGTGATCCTCACGGCCAATGGCTTTATTTATATTTCTGGTAGAAGATAGACACACTTTGAAGCTTAAGTTACCATTAAGATGCTACACTTCACATTTCCAGGCCCACTTTTGATTCAATTGTATTTTAATATTCAAACAAAAAATGTTGGGTTTTTTGTTGGTTTTGTGGGGTTTTGTTTTGGTTTTGTTTTAACACCCTTCAGATAGAACCACAGAGAAACTGAGTTTGAAAGGGACCTCTGAAGGTCTCTAGTTCAATCTCCTGCTCAAAGGAAGGCTAGCCTCCAAGTAGACCAGGTTGCTCAGGGCCTTGTCTCATCAAATTCTGCAGTCTTTCAAGGACAGAGTTGGGCAATTCATTCCTGTAATTAGGCACTTAGCAATGAAGGGGGTTTCTCATTTATCCAGGTATAATTTCTTATTTGCAACTTGCTACAGCTGCTCATCCTCAAGCTGTGAGCCTCTCAGCACAGCCTGGCCCCATCTTTTCTCTAACTACCCTTTCTTTAGAGAGGAAAAGACTGCAATTAGATCCACCTTTGGGCTTCTCCAGAGGGGGAAAAAAAAAAAAAGAAGAGGTCCTTTAGCCTTCTCATATGCCATATGTACCCATTCCCTAAGCATCTCAGCAGCCCTCCCCTCCCTCTCCAGTTTGTCATAGTTTTGTTTGTATTGGGGGCCCAAAACCAGACACCGTTACCACCCAGTACGAGGCCAGCCCCCCTGATCACAAGGGTGCACTGCTGAAACACGTACCACCTCCTCTCCCCCTGGGCAATCATTCCCAGCCTTTACCGACCCCAGCTGCAGGACTTTACATTTGTCTTTGCTGAACTTTGCAAGGTTCCTGTCAGTCCATTCCTCCAGCTTGCAGTGTCCCTCTAGATGACAGCGCTGCCCTCCAGCGTATTAACAGTCCCCAACGCCTTTCGGCATTATCTGTGACCTGCTCCCGGTACTCTCTGTCCCATACCCCAGGTCACTGACAAATGACAGCACCGACCCCAACTCTACAAGGTTAGAAAGCCACACAAGGGCACCACTTCCTCTGCCTCCTTCTACGTTAACATCTGTACATGAAATCCAAGATCAGCATGTCAAAACTGGGTGGCATTCAAGCAGCCAGAGGAACAAGGTACTTGGAAATTAAAATTTGTATGACTTCCTCCTAATGGGTGAATTTCAGTATGAAAGAACAAGGACCACAACTTCATCTTTTCTCAATCTGCTGCTTCATTTATTATTGATTTCATCACAGTAGACTATTAGGAAATTAATTATAAATTAAACAAGACCTAGCTATTTAACTGATTTTTGAATAAGCAAGATAAGTCTTTATAAAAACAAACAGAAATACCATGGAGGTAAAAAAAGCTCAAAAAGTCGAAGTGCAATTACATATAATTTCAGTTTTTGTAAATTCTATGTATTGTGCCTTCGTGTCCTGAGGAAAAGGTGCATCTCTAAAGAAAGAGCTGAGCTTAGTTCCTCTCAGATCAAAAGGACACACAGAAAACATGGGAAACCTGTAAGAAGAGATGCAATTCCATGTCTTGGAGATACCTGAAAGAAGTAACTTCGTTTACTTGGAAAAAAGCAACAAATCCCTTACCAAGGAGAAAGCATCTGCTTTACTCAGCCTACCCTTTTCCAAAAGAAACATAATTACATTTTCTAACTTCCTCTTCCAAATTTTATACCAAAAGGTTTCTGATTGTTCAACACTAAGAGCAGGCATACTAAATTATTCACATCCAGAATTTATTTTTAAGACTTTGGGCTGTGTTTAATCAGACTGGAAGTCAATATTGCAGTTCATTTCTAGAACAGAATCATCATTTTTAGACTTAAACCGAATCAACAAAACCAAAACTTATTAAAAAGACAAACTGAACTGAGATGCTTCAAAGCAGAGTCAAAATTTTAAGATAACCTTAAAGTACCCAATAGTTAAAAATCTGTGTTTCCAAATTAATAATGAAGGTAGATATATAAATCCATCAAAATAGTCATAATACTAAATAGCCACCTGAAAACTCCCAGTACTAAATGGTTACTAATGAAGTATAGGTTATTTAAAAAAAAAATGCACTTTTTTTTTTTCGTAGTAACCATTTCCTTGAATCTTTAAACACAAATAACTGTTCAGAGATTTGGTTTACAAAGTCTTTTCTAGGATTACATAAAAAGCGCTGCTGTAAAACTTACCCATAAGAAAAATGCTAAGAGTGTAGTAAATTTTGTAACAGATACACTGAAAAGGGGTGATCCAATATATTATAATACTAATCAGAGTATAATTATTTTCTTACTGCCTGAAACAGAACTTTCTTGATGGACAATTTTTTATATAGCTGCTTGTTCATCTACATGAGGTATATAACCTTGTGCTCCTGTCATAAATTTTAGCTTTAACATTACATTTGTAAAACTTTCTACATTGGTAGTAATAGAAGAAAGGAGCATCCATTCTTCTCTCTACACTGGGGAGAAAATAAAAAAAAAAATTCTTCTAAAATGTACATTAAAGAAACATAAAGCCCAACTCCTCTACTAGCTGTTTAAAAAGGAAGTTTTTAATGCTCCTCTGCTTGCAATTGACCACACCCTGCGCAGCAATGTAAGAAACTACCCCAGCAGGAACACGGCAGCACTTCCTACAAGGACACGTACTCACACACGTCGTGTTAGCATGGATTCCTCCTCCTCCCTGCCCCCTCGGTTTTAAACTAACTCTTCATTTGGTGAATTTACCATAAATTTACATTCAATTATGTTTTGCCATTACTAGTCAGGACTTCTAGAGGTTACCCAAAAAGCGACTGCCCTTTAAAAAGTGGCAGCTTTTTCCTCCAGGGAGTGAATCATGTGTGTTTCCCCTAATTCTCTGTATCCTTTGCAATTGATTTCTGTTGACCAAAGATCAATAGTTGCAAAGCATGTCCTCCACAAACAGAAAATGTGAGGGCTCTATAGCAAGCTTGACCTCTAATACCATAAGGAACAAAACACACTCAAATTTTTAAACCAGCAATTGTATTTTTTTATTCTGAGCATACTTTTCCTAAGTATTTGTGTGTTTTTCAGGTGTGCCATCACTGTCTACACAGTGACATAAACCAGTATGAAAAAACACCCTAAGAAAAAGATCACTGATCTACCTATACACTCCAGTGTCTTAAGATTCAAAAGCAAAGATCTATGCATTATCAGAAGTGATGAAATATTGCTGTAGCCTCATGTTAATTCAAGCTGGCCAACAGAACACTTTTACCAAATTCTAAGCAAAGGCTGGAAATACAACCTGTCTGTAAATCAATGGCTCCCCCATAGAAAACCTAGGTTACATTCTTCCCCACTCATGTTTTCGCAAGTGCATAAGAAGTATATAAAGTCAATGGTGTTCATTAAAGGAATGGTGCTAACCCACTTTCAGAAGGATCTGGAACAAGCCTGTCTGCATCAAAAAATGATCCTATGACAACAGAATATTGATGACGACAACAGGAACATTCCTGAACCACTAGCAGCAAATACAAACTGAGTAATACACACATGTTCTTGCTTGAAATGGAGTTCAATTCTTCTTTCTCACTTAGAGAGCTAACTTCGTAAGGAACAATGTATTTTTAACCCTGTGTTCCCAACAATTTCTCTAAGGGTGTTTAAGAGTCGAGACTGAAAAAGACATGTCCTGAAATTGTTCAACTACAGCAAATTTTGCTACAAATGTAAATGACTCCATTAACAACTTAAAGCTGATCTCACGCCTCCCCTGCATTATTATGCTACAGAAACAAGCATTAACAAAAGTGCTATTACAGATTTTCAAAGGTTCTTGTTTTAGCAGTCAGACATCTCATTTTCTTTATATATCAACCACACAAACATTGGTATTGATTAGCAGCAAAAACATTTAGGTTATCCTACAGTCAAGAAATGTGCTATGGTTAACTGAAAATATGTATCTCAAAATCACAAATTCCTGCTATGTTCTCTTCTTTTCTTAAAGGGTAAAATCTTTAAACCAGAAAAAAACAAAAATAAAAACACACCACAACAACAACACACACCAAAACAAACAAAAAACCCCAACAAAACAACAAAACCTAAAGAAATTCAATACAGTAGCCCTGCACAGGCTGCAGGAACTGAGAAAGAAATTGGCCTGCAGGCAAGAATGTAGGCAGCAGTTACTGTAGAAACCAAGCTCTTCGTTGCTTTTCTCTAAGCAAAAGAAAGACACAAAAGAGCTGGAAAACAGCGATCGATGGGAAGCAGCTTATAAAGCTGCTTGTCACATCTGCTGCAGGAAAACCAGACACTAATTCATTAAAACTGCTCATGTAATGCCTCTGGAATTTGAGGCTCCCCAGCCTGTGAATACAAAAGAAACTCCGCCTATGGAAACACTGCATTTTCGGGTATTTAGCATCTCTGTACACAAAAGCCGTATGCAGAGTCAGGTTGTGTGGTCTCTATCCCTAAATTTCGTTCTACACTATAAAAACAAATTAAAATTTGTCCAAAAGATCATGTGCCTCTATCTTCGCCAAATTTCAAATAGCTGTTTCGAGTCCCAACAGAGCATACATAACTCTATAATACAATAGTTTCCTGTTTAAAAAACAGAAGCAAAACACTTGCAACAGGAAAGTAAAAATCAATCACTGCTTCTTCCTCCCAGATAACTGCATTTAACAATGTTTTCTTATTACCAAATATGCAAGCTAAAACTTTCACCATGACAGTAAATACCATTCCAAAACTTTTCATGAAGCACACAATTTACAATCATAGCTGAGCTGAAGTAGACAAACAAAAACCACTACTATCCTTTATTACCAAGTTAGCTAGTTACAGTGGTGCCTGACATTTCACCCTCAGTTGCGAGGTACTCATGGGGATGCAAAAGTTCATACGGAAACACTGAAGTTATAATACTATTATTCAATGCTAAATAAAAAGCTATCGGCAAACCAAACAAAACTGCTCAGAGCCAAACATACAGCACTTGGCATTTTACTATCCCTTACAATTAAAACAGTAGGGGGAAGTACAGTGAACAAGTGCTGTCATGATGTGTTTTGACGCAAGCCTAATCATAAAAAAAGCACTTATGACTCACACATTACTTTAGTAACAAAAGACTTCATTTATTACCTCATCAGAGACCTGTATTCTATTGCAAAATTATGCCAAAACTCCCTAATCATTACCAAAAGAACAGCTACCCACAGAGACAAGGCTGCACAGGAAAAAAACCCACATTATTCCTGAATCAAGGAAGCAAAGTTTATTTTAGATGGGCTTTTCAAGACAGAACTCTGCTTCCAAGACCAGAACAGTCCTTTATTTCACACAGAAATCCATGACTAACTCAGGCCATTGAAGAGCAACAAAAACTGCTTCCTACCAACTCTAATTTTGAGTAGACAGCAGTGTTTAATTTCCCCCTTAAATCTGCCTGTCTGGTCAAAGAACAGACTTTTTTCAGACTCCTCTCGAAAAGCTATAGGCATTAATTAAATTTCACAATTACCTACCTAAAGATGTTTGATGTTCAAGGGCCATTCCATACTTGCTTCACTTTGGTGATACTGCTGGGCTGGGTATCCCAATGGAAATCAAGATTTTTCTATTATGTTCTGAGCTGGGTTTTGTGGGGTTTTGGTTTGTTTTTTTTGTTTTTTTTTTTTTTTTAAACCCAACTATACTCTGTAGAGCATTTGTTCAAACCAGTTTTCAATTTTTCTTCTTGCAAATTCCTAAAACTTTTGTAGTGAAAGTGCAGACCCCCTAGAAATTTTATATGCATGGACTGATCCACAATGTTACATAAATTTACTTTCCTTAATCGCTTGTGTGGGCACTCAAGAACCAATCAAGACTCTAAAGAGTCTGAAAGATCACAAAGCAATAAAACTATTTAATCTACAACAAACACATTGTTATTGGAAAGTATTCCTCAAGAAGCACTCTTCCTGAGCTATTCTTCTAAGATCATGCCAAGTTCTCAAATCGTGGGCTGTGGTAAGGGGCAGCAGGAGAGTGCAGAAGGATAAAAACAAATAAAAACAAGACATGATTTAACAAGTCAGACAGTCATGCAAGTGGAAAATCTGCCCAGGAATTGAAAAATAGACTAAACAGAAGCCTTCATCAGAATATATGTTAACCATTGTCACTGTACTGATAAAGCAACAATAGTTTAGAGAAGGAAAGGGTATAGCACACAAACATGAAGCATGGGATTAATTTCTCCAAGCTTAAACCTGTACCTGTGTTAGTCATCTGTCTTTACAGTGAGCGAAAATGAACAGACACTTAATGGTGTACATCCCACAGAAGGGAAAAGTCTAACCTGGCTTGGAGAAATCAGGTCCAGGGATGCCTATTTTTCACTGAATTTAAACGGAGTCTAGGCATAGATACACACAGAGTCTCTCACTGACAGCCGCCCCTCCCCCCCCCCCCACATTTTTCGCAAAAAG
>KL255664.1:48297-69659 GCA_000699545.1 Podiceps cristatus
ATTATTAAGCAAAATGAATCCACTCCAAACAACATCTAGTAAAGTCATGAAAAACATAAGCCAAGATTCCTGACGCATAGGTACCAGCCAAGCTCTTAGCAATAAAAGCTTGATCTTGGGGATGGTCTCATGGGATACAGCAATCTAACAGCTCAGCACTGCCAAATGGGGCAGGCTCTTCCCTGCCTCTTGCACCAGTTCTGTTCCCCGCCACATGATTACTCCACTTACCTGTTAGCAGGAGCCACTCACATCTCCAGCTACTAACCCAGCAGAAAACTACTCTAGCCGAAATGTGGAAGTTTGCTGTTTACTTTCAAAAAGGTAAAACAAAACTATTATGACACCTTAATTTAAAAGCTATATTGTATATAAAAAACTGTTCTGTGTTCTTTCAAAGGTTGAAATTTGAACTAATACAGAAAAGTAAGCTTCCAGAAGCTTCTAGTCATAAAACTCTGAAGCTGAACTCTGTTTGTAAACAAGAGCGCATATTCAACGCTTTTCAACAGAATCAAGTCTGGTTAACTTGGGACCTTTTAGCTTGACCAAGAAAGACAGTATTTTGCCTGCAGATATTGTTAATAGAATGGATTATGACCACTTAAGTCAAGCATTCCTCACAAAATTTCTACCACTCTAAAGATATACACATACTAGAAACTACACTAGGAATAAAACTTGTCAGAGTAATGACAAGGATGTATCAAGTATTAGTAAATAACTAAGACATTTATATGTTCCCATATATATAAATATATATTCCCTACTTTCAAGGTCTCAACTATAATTAAACAAACATACTGCTCTGCATTTCTGCAACATCTTTCATTAGAAAACACTGAAGTATTGAACACACATCAGCACCACACATTAGATCCAGTGTTCTTTGCACTCCTAGGCACACCAAAGTTCAGGCATAGCAGCGTTCACAGAGGAAGAGTGTAAGTCTGGAGCACTGGCTAAAACCGAACCGATAGTCCCCAAAACCAGGGGAGGCAAGTCGGAAAGGGAGAAAACGAGGGTGTTTGCACTGCAGACAAAGTAAGCCACTATAAAACCCAAGGAATCAATTTTAAAAGGCAAGGCATAGCTCTTGATAAAAAGTGCTAGAAAAGAACACTGCAATTTCATCATCCTCCCTGCCTCCGCCCATGAAGTATTATCCTCATTTTTAAAAACAGATTAAACAGATTTGTGACTTGGCAAGCGTGCAACTGAGCTGGGAACAGAACATATTTTTCCCCAACACCCAATCTTTGTTTAAACCACTGGATCATCCCTTAAGTCTTCCTTCTCCTACTACCACCTTAAGAGGCAGAACACCAGGTGAAACACATCTTCAGTAAAAGTGAGATTATTTAATTAAATAAGACTGAAGTATTTCCATCAGAGTTTGTTGCATAGGAGTAGCTGCTAAAGAGTAAAAAAAAAGTAGTGGCTGTGAAGCCTATGTGGCAAAAAGGACAATATGCACACATATCTTGACCAACATATCACATCCAAACAGAGCTAAAGGAATTTTCATTTCACCAGTCATTTATTATTACACCATGAAAATTGCACATTAAATGGATAAATTCTAATTAAAATCTGTACAGTTACATACTGAAGAATTTGAATTTTAAGATGTTAAGCTACACAAACCTCATTTCCTATGTATCTATAAGAAGCAGGATTTTTTCTTCCATTACCAAACAGAAAAAATTAAAATAGTATTTCAACTAATTTAAAAAACAAAAATAAAGCAGAAAAACCTAGAATTTATATCCTAAATATTGAAAAATATCGGGTGGAATGGGACTCTTCATTTGCTTTCCTTTAGTAATAAAGAAGAGTTCTTCATTCAAGATGACAAATAGTTGTCAAGCTATTGAAACTGTTACTCAATCACCTCTGTTACTACCAGTGCAGAACCACCTGCAAATGTCCCAGCAACACACAGCTGGAGGTGCTGAAAAGTAAAAGTATGTCCTACCCACCTGCAATACTGAAGGACTGACTTTAATTTTGTTTATCTATGTTATATCTGCTATTTTTAATTACTCATACTCCTACATTGCCCCATACCAATGTAACAAAGTTGCAAAAACTTTCACTGGCCAAAAAAAGCCAGATTACTAATTTTTTTTGCAATAACCAAACTGGTTTGGAGAGCGAAATATCAGGCAAGTACTATCCTCATATTTCTTTTTATTTCTTGTCCTATTTAAATAAAGCACACTGCTGTACACTATTCAACTTGTTTTAACTTTAACCGCATTCCTACAGGCAGGCAGCAGAGTTCACAATAACTGGATCGATCCCATACAACAAAGAATACTCTATGGCAGGGTAATGACAAAAAGCATGTAGTTTGGTTATGTAAACCAAACCAAATCTAAGGTTTTCTGATACTAAAACCATCATGTATTGAGAGTGATTTCTTTTGGTTTAGTGTCAAATTCCAGACCTTTTTTTTATTATTATGTGATTTAGCTTTTCCAGAGCATTACGTTTTCTAGAAACATAATATCAAAATAGAAAAAAAATGGTCCCAGTACATAAGGCACTATTTCACTATACCTCACTCTGTTTTAAACTCTGGTCCTTTTTTGCAATATGCTAGGGGCAAACCAACTTCGTAGGTAGTAACTGACAAAATATTAGTTTTCCAGAATAAAAATTAATGTTGAGTCCAGTCTTCTCTTCCTCTTGTGAAGCCAAATTGATATAGTTAAGTTTAGAAAATGCTTTGAAATGCTGAAAAAAGCAAGCTGCAGTCAACTCTGAAGATGTTCTTGTACAGTGACAAAGAGGAACATTCTGCTGAAATGCTCAAACAATTAAACTTCCCTGATGAGCAGAAATTTGCAAAGCTTTCCTAGACAGACAGACAGATATACAGAAATGGATGATATATCCTCAAAAGAAAAAGTGGCATTTGTTCAAGTCAGGCTTCCTCAGCTTATCAACTGAGGATCAGTCTTCCTTGAATGGGCCTGTCAAAACTATCATAAAAAAACCTCTCCAAATTATCGACTAAAAACTCCCCACCTTCCCCTTCCAACTATCTATCTGCTGGACCTTCCCTGATTCAGAAGACCATTAGCTGTTACTATTTAATTTCTGTCATGCACAAATTACTATAAAATCATAAATTTCTGTAGCAAAAGTTAAATGCATATGTAAGAACAATTTCATCAGTCATGTGATCTCTTCAAAATTCAACTGCTGAATCCACTTGTAGAGCAAAGCTGAAAAGATGCAAATGAGTTCCATGCATATGCTACCACATAAAAAAAGAACTGCAAACACTAATTTTCACAGCACTTAAATTAACATGTTTTCATTTAGACTTGAAAACCAACCAATATTTGAAAGTTTCAGATTTTCAGGAAGATGTATTATGTTGAAATGAAATGTTAATCCCCAGCTACAAAAAGCATTTCCTAATTTCTATATATGTGTAAGGCATTATACTATACTTCTTTCAGTAATGACAAAACACATTTATCCTGAAAATATATTTTTTAGAAAACTCGTATGTTAGTACAGGAAGCACCATAAAAATGTGGCATTTACCATAACATCCAAGGTGGCCGCTAAGTTAAAGTTATCATAAATACAGAAGTAGGAACAAATGCTACTATATTTTTTGAGCACATTTCCCTCATTTTTAACTCATATATCAAATTATCTTATGATGTTAGAAACACCCATCTGTAAAAGGAAAAGACTAGTATTTCTGGGTTTAAATTCTGTTGGGGGGAAAAGGAAAAAAAAAAAAATCAAAGCAAACATGGAGAAGATAGATTAAAATAGGGAGACCTAAGAGACATTTTAACAATTCTAGAGGGCATGACCATGGCCTTATCATGTACTCTAGTAACACGTACACTCTTCCAGTACACAGAGAAATCAGAAGAGCTAAAAACTAAGATATCAGATACCTTAGAGGATTAAACACAATCTGTATAAAACTATAGTTTTTAACATCTTCCCCTCCCCCCCAAAAAAAAAAAATCGGTATTTTTTGCCCCCATATTACAAGTTTTTCATTAAATGTTAACTTTAATACGCAAGTTTGTCATGGTTTTTAAAAAGAGTCAAAAAGGTCCACTAGATATTTTTAAACTATCACTTCTTTAGTCATCCTTCAGGAATCACATCAGGAAGACCTTAAGAGCACTAATTAGTTCACTTACAAAAATATATCTTACAATCAGTTTTGGTCTCTCTCCCGAGAAAACAACAATCAGTTTATATGAAAGTGTCACAAGAATCAGTGACTTTTCCGTAAGAACTGTAAACACAATGAGACAGGACACAATCACCTGATGCAGAAACGTGACACGAAACCCTTAGTCTCTGCACCGAAAAAAACCCCAAAACCAAAACACACACACACAAAGCTTAAGAGAGACTACCAGAAACTAGTTATCAAATATCTATGTTTGAAGATATTTCTGTGGGGAAGTGAAAAATGAGGGCCATCAATCATACGAACATTTTGGAAACTACTAAATATAGTACAAGCCTAGTTTTGTCGCTTTTCCAGTCCAACTTCATTGTCCACAGCAGTCACCTTTCACTTTCTTTTTCTTTTTCTTCTGAGGTATGTGGGTAGCATCTTTAACTATGAACTCACACTTCTGGCAGAAGCAGCATCCAGAAATATTATGTAGCTTTTTTGCCCATGGAGTAGGAAGCCAGGGACTTTGCTAAGTGTAGGGCTTATTAGGCCCCTCAGTGAGCTGATTCAACTCACGCAGCACAAACTAACCCAACAAAACTGAATTTTTAAGAGGAAAATAGGATTCTCTGGGGCTAGTGAGGGAACCAGCTAACAAGGGACCTAGTGGTGCCAGAGCCAGTGTAAGGAGGTGGCTGAAACAATGGAGCCAGGATCAGGAATTAGAAAGAACAAGCAAGACCTTTCAAGAGCAGAGAAACTTTAGATCTGCTCAAATGCTGATAAAACTGCTACGTAAGATACTGTGAAGACACTTTATCAATGTTATTAATTTCTTCCCATCTGGTAATGGAAAAAACTGCACTTTTGACTTGACAGAAAGCTAATCCCGAGCCTGCCTCTCTCCTCCTCTTCCAAGTGATTGTTTTTCAGGCCTACCAGTAAACTAATCTGACTTGAACACACAACACGAACACCAGAGCTAACACACAGGACAGAACAGGATGGTTCTCTCAGTTCTTAACTTCCAATTAGTTTGTTTTAACTAACCTTGAAACCAAAGGGTTAGTTACAGTTTATCTTCACAGACTGAATCTTATATACAGGCATGCTTGAAACAACAAGGCAAAAGTGCTGTTCATGTTTTAGTAAAACTGTGCTACTGTATAAATCTAATGTGAAGATTAAAAAAAAAGATCCCTTATAAAATGGGAATAATAAGGAAGATACTTTCAATTATTGCAAATGCTAGAAAAATAAAGTTTACCAATATACTTAACATGAGAAGCAAAAACCTTCTGTTACAGTCCTTTAACTCAATCCACTAGCTCAGGACAAAACTGAATTTAAGAGAATAATCTATATAAAGGAGTATGCAATGTTAAACATATTACTTACAGAACACACAAATAATTAGAGGTGATGCATTCTGAAAAGCTCACCAAGTCAAATTAAATTTGTGTCAATCCTGACTCCATCAGAGAGTTAAATACTCCCTAAAATGTTACAAAGTGCACTGCAAACATGCAATATGTTTGTACATATATCAAACTTTTATTTACTGCTGCTCCCCAGACTGCCAGTCTTGGTCAGTGCTCACTCAAGACATTTTGTACCAGAATCCACGACACAAAATTGCTGCAACTGAAGAGTTACAAGCAGTCTGAGAACTTGAGTTGTGATCAAAAATGATCAAAAGATTAGAACAGGCCTATGGAGTGTATGCTTAACGCCATTTATCTAACCACAGATGACAAGGGATGAGGGAAAAAAACTGCCATTTCACAGACATTAAACATAAAGGTAAAAAACTTACACAAAGAGGTATCACAGCTAACTAATGAATATGAATATAGACCAAGTCCCAAACGATGAAGTATAAGGCCATTTAACTCTCAATTTCAAGTTGAAAATAACCAGACTAGTCCCCACAGTTTCAATGACGCTACCAAATGAGATACCAAGGACTGCATCCTGAAAGAATCAGCACAAAAGGGAAGGGGGGGGGGGGGGGGGGGGGGAAAAACCCAAAAGGGGGAGGGGGGGGGGGGGGGGGAGATGGTAAACACAGCAGAAAATTTTAGAAATACAGAATCAATAGCAACAGTAGAAAAGAAGGGGGAAAAAAGGGGGGGGAAACAAAAGGCTCAGTGCTTGACACTGACAGAGGGAAAAAAACCTCTCAAAAATAAACAGCTTGGAACACAAACTAAATAACTCATGGCCTATGCTGAAGAGGGGGCATGTGCTGGTCATATGTTCAGCGTATGTTATTGGCACCATTCACCAGCATGTTCCATGTTGTAATAGCTTAAACATTTAAATTTGAAATGCGCTGCCTTCAGGGACGACATGATCTGGGCAGCCCTGATGAAACACACACCACTCAAAATGAATACATGCTAATTTTGGCTTGCAGGTTATTTCTCCATACTCCAAACAATGCTTTGCTTGGCACTAACTCATTTGAAGAGCTTGTATTAAATATAACCAGTGGTAGCATGAAGCAACTTTTAAAACCAGTAGACTCAGTTTATGTAAGATTACATAAAATGACTATTGTAGTATTTGTGATTCTAAGGGGTGACTTTTTGCTTGGATCCATGCTACAGATTATACGTGCATGCATTTAAACTCCAGAACAGCAACAGTCCTTTGAAGTTGTGCACAACTTCTCTAGGTATTCACAGTCTCAAACACAGCAATATATAACATGACGCAGCGTGTTGCCCAGATGACAATGAAATGCAACGTTGTCATTTTAAGTCCCTAAAACATAGGGGAAAAAAAACTAATTCAGCTGGAGTTCAAACATACAACTTCAAATACCTGCTTTCTGTAACAGCCAGTTCTGCCTCCCCACTCTACAGTCATTTCCATTTCTGTGAAAGTTATACCAAGAAAGTTGCTTCTAGTGCTGACACACATCATTTGAGAAAGGATTATCCCTCACTAATGTAGGCTAATTTCTGACCCTTCTCCATTCAAACCAGTGGCTATGATTAGATCTGTTTACTTCCTTTTAAATACCCATCCTGTAGTATTTTAATTTTAAATCCCCTCGAGCAATTTGTCTTTCCTTTATATTTTTGTATTAAATCATTACCTGCACAAGTCAAATCCTGTCTCTATTTAGAACATCTTTAAGAGGGTTATTCTAATGACTTAAACATGGTGTGAACCATCACAATACAAGTATCTAAGGACCTTTTGGATTTAAAAATAAGAGTCTCCTTCACTCAGTGAAGAACTTTATCAGCCCAACTTCTTGCTCTCTCTGCATCAGACACTGTCAGTATGTTCGCAGTCAGCAATTTATTTACCACAAAATGTCCTTATAAAAACATAGGGCAGTCATCTATATTCTCCTCTTTAAATCTCTTGGGGGAAGTCTGAACAAGCAGCTACCACGAAGACAAAACAGTCCTAAGTAGGACAAAATTGCATTAGTCAAACACATCCAGTAACCAACACTTCCTTAATCAGAGCCCAGGGATCTCCAAGTTGAAATGCAATGTCACTGCAACAGGTACCCAACCCCCTTGGTACTTACCTATATTAATCTGAAAGTAATTAACCCTAAACTACTCAGACCTTCAAGATAAGAAATTTAACTGGAAGAACAAGAAAACCACCTAACCCTACTAATATCAAAGGCTGTCACAAAAAGAAAAAGCTGCAGACACAATAGTTTACCTTGGAGATAAGGCACATAAGCACATTTCAGTGTGAGAATGGAATCAAAGTATTATGAAAATTACCCAAAACACATCCTGCCTTCTCAAGTCTCCCCAAACAAAAAGAGACTTAGGCAACACATTTTCTACACTGCCACCTCCCAAGTTCATTTCCACAACTGCAGGTATTTTTCTTCATTTCAAAAACTGTAGAAAAGCCTGATTTTTACAACCAACATTTCTGATTAAACTACCAAATTTGATCCCTCAGAAAAACTTTCCTCAGTCTCTTCTCCCTGTCCACTAGCCTGTCGTTTCTCCAAGTACTTAAAATCACACACTCTCACATTATGGTTATTCTGCATTCCATACAACCATGCCTTTAAGCTTTTCAGATTAAGTTCAACTATTTTATGGCACACTTCTAAACTACGTTCAAGTTAACACAAAGAACACACATATAGAAATGAGTAATGTTTTCTTCACAAATATGAGTAAAGTTTTCTTCAGCTACTATTAAGCCAAAATAACTTTAAAACTTCCATAGAATTTTATTTTATCCTTCTGATTGAGGGCTGAATGATTTACATTCACTTTTTTTTTTTTTTTTTTTTGGCATGGTTTGCATGCTTCTTTTCTTTGAAGGCTTAAAAACACCCATTTTGCTGATAACCTTAGACAGTAGTGAATAACCTCACATAAGAACCTTGGGTACTCGCTAGCCCACAGCAGACCAAACTTATTTATAGCTAAGTAGCAAGCTGGGGTTAGTGATCTCTTCCAGGCCCAACAATCTTCCAACCTCAGAATAACCACACCATAAAACAAGCAGGGTTATTTCACTGCTGACAGAAAAGTAAACATTTGTGTACCAGGGTGTGCTTGCAAATGATTGCTCTGGCTGCTTGTAGTGCAGTAGACAGTAAAAGCTATTCACAACAGGCCAAAATTCATCAAGGAAATTTAAAATCTTGATCACAAGTTGCTTTCAGAATTTAACTTACATCTTTAAAATACTGAGACAGGTGGAAGTTTCTAAATTCTTCTAACTGTGAATGAGCTCTCCCATTTCATCTTCAGACAAGTTTCTTTAACATTTAATTAGTGCCAAATTTTTCTATCTGAAACAGGTAATATTCCTGATATCCTATGATGCAGTTAAGGAAAAAATGACTAGATGAGAAAACAGCACCTTAACCCACAGAAAAAGCTTCAAAACAGAGAATAGCTATGAAAATGACATTATTTAAAGGTCTAACAGAATTCTGGCAGAATCTCAGTTATAATGAAGAAAGTTTTGTTACAGAAATCCCGGACATTCCAAGAATTGGATATTCAAGCAAAGACGACAAGTAAAAATGAAACACTTCCAGAAAAGCCTGTTTTGTTGTCAGCTTGCTGCTCATTGTTCCCTCCATCTCGCCCTACTCTGTCTAACCACTCACAAGAAGTTGTACAGTTCAATCAGCCCACAAGAACTTGTGAAGTCACTATGTGACTGCTCAAACAGCAGCACTCTTCAGAGGCCAGTGGTCCTTCAGAAGGAAAGAAAAATAAAGAGATGCAGCTAGTTGAGAACTAAGTAATAAAAAGAGCCAAGAAATTATACGGCTTTGCCCCATTCATCGCAGAATGTTATTTTGTCTTGCCAGGGTTCACAAGGCATTTGAGCACTGTTAAACAGTTCTGGAATTTGCTGATAATAAAGACTTAGTTGCGTTTCTCAGCTTTATGGACAGACCAATACCAGGAAAAGGTTTTAAAAACAAAGGCTTGAATTTCAATTCAAGAAGATAAACAACTGAAGTTCTACTGTGGTTTTTACCTATTGCATCTCTTTCCTGTGTCGCTAAATGTGCCTGCCATCTGAACATTTCAACTGACATACACACTGTGGTTTCCAGGTCCAAAATGTTTGTAGCAATTATCAATATCTAGAAAGCTGAATGAATAACACTATAATCAGCCACAAACTGTAGAGCCCACCCTAAACTCAGAATTCAGTTCTGCATTCATTTCAGAACCCACATTCATAGCAGAGGGTAACCACCTTAAACTACTGCATTTATTCTTCAACCCAGTGATGTAGCTACAAAAATGCTGCCAGAAAAAATGCTGTACTCTTGGTAGTGTCATTGGAAGTCGGATTGCATAAGGTTGAATTTCATCATTCTATGAGAAACTTATCACCCAAGCTAGTAATTTTAATAAAATTACTTAAAAATAGATTGATTGCAGCCCCTAATGCTACTAAAAAGTGAATACATTTAGTAAGATGAAAGGGCAGAAATGACCAAAGCCATCATCCCCCTCTACCCAATAAAACAATATCCTGGGTCAGGTCTCCACACACACAAAAGTGCTTCAGTTGGTCACCCCAAAACAAGTGTATCAACCGATGACCATATAAGACAGATCAGGCACAATATCTAGTAGAAATCTTATCTGAACCTAATGCAGCCACACCCAGAATATTCACATGTGTAAGGAAAGGAAATAACCCGCTTCCTTTAACACATCTTTGCTCAATACGTTAATTAATGCTTACATCTGTGGAAGTTATAACAGATGTGATAATTTATGTAAATCACTCCTACTAACTTTTGTCAGCATCCAAGTCCACTGAATACTGGAAATGAAGGACACTTTGTTATAAACCTGTCCTCCTCCAAATCATTGTTTTCCTTAAATGTTTCACCTCATTCCCCCTGAAGGAAGTCTCAGATTGACAGTGAGAAGACAGTTACATCAGAACAGGGAGCAAGCACACAGCTACTTTCAAGCCTGCTACCCAAGTAGTTTTGAAAGGCTGGATCAACTGAACTTATTTCCTGACTACGAACACATTTGCCTTAAACGGCAGTCTGTTTTTACTATCCTGCATAAAGAAGGGAAAGAAAAAGCCCTCACTCAAATGGTAACTTTTTTTTTTTTTAAAATGTGTTTCTGCATCCCATCAAGCAGAAGTTAAAAAGACCCTCAAAAGACAACATAGGAAATCTAAATCACATCTGATTTACCTGCGTAGCCAATTCCAGTAAATTCACATATTTCCTGAAAAATATACTACGGATATATGCAGCCTCTGCAACAAATGACATATAAAAAAAAAAGAAGATTTTTACAATTTTCTTCAAAATAATTTCTTCTTTCTGACATACAATAGGATGTTGCACAAACTCTAGTCAGTCGCCTGCCTTAGAGGTAGAGAAGTCAGCTTTCTGAATTAAAAGGGCTTTTGGGAAGGGGGAAATGACAAAAAAAAAAAAAAAGTAAATTTTTTTTAAAAGGGCCATCTACCTCCACTATATCCTTAATGTTCATTTTTACCTAGAACTTGTGACTTCCATAGTCTACAATATACTTAAACCACCAACCGGACTAACGACCTATGAAGCAAAGTCTACCTTTAAGCAGGAGATATGATGATTTAGCATATGGAATGAAGACCATACTTTAATTCTGTCCTCTGCTATGAGATGATCCACAGCCAAGGAACTTGTACCCTTTTTCTCTAGTGGTTTTCTTTATGTATTCATATTTATGCAGAGATTTTAAAAAAAGGGCCAGAAAGCACATATTAACCGAAGGTGTGACACAACTGAGTCATCTCAGCATCCAGTCTACTTCGATTCACTTTTTAAAATTTATTTTTTAACTTAAACCAAATACTTAGCGTATCCTTTTATCAAAAAGCATGCTATCTCAAGAACTTTTAGTATTTAAATATTTTTATACTACATTGCAATTGCCTTTTTAATACACCAAAGTAATTTTTTTGGTCTTCTCTTCTTCTGCTTTGGATCTTTCTTTTCCTTTCCATTTTTATTTCAGAGAGCATAACGGCTCTCATAACTGCAATTCCTTAACGTATGATACCACAAGACACAGCAAGTTGACTGCTGCCGAAAGTCTGCGCAGGCCCACCGCATACCTCATGCCAGCTCCACTGCTTGCCAGACCTCTCTGTGAGCCACTTCAATGCAATAGAAAACCACCCAAAAATAGCAAAAAGAGTAGTCATCAGCAGCTTATGGAACATCTGATGAGCTTCAAGGCCAGCACAACCTGCAGTTGGAAGCACTGCAGAAAACAAGAACTTCCCTTCCCATGCTCCATTTCAGCAGCAGCAAAACACTAGATTAGGTCAGATGCTCATGAAAGCACAGCCTCTGTTTCTAAAAAATGAGACCCCGGATTCTTCTGAATCACATTTCCCAAATTAAATATCAAAGCCAGAGCCTTCTTACATTCTGTAATGATAATAATTATATTACTTCTTAGTCTCAGCTCCTAAACTTGAGGTGATCTTCAACCTTTTCCAATCTTTTTTTAAGCCTCCCAGCAATTTTTTTCATTTCTCCTTGCATAACTACAAACCCCACTAACATCCTGCCCATATCCTAAAGCAAACCACATTGATCCATGTCCCCATCTTCCCCATGTAGTAACTGAATTCTCCTCTTCCATTTTTCTGATCTGTACACAGCATGATGCTAAAATCATCCTCTTTGCCATTATTCTTACAGGTTTCTTGCTTGCTTGAATAATCAGATTGTTCTGGTTCAAATTTTAACTTATCCCCACAAAGAATTTTACATAAGTACATACACCCTTCTCTTGTTTAAGCTTTACTCTTTTTAATCTTACTAAATCTGTCTCCCCTCACTGCTACACAGGCCTTCTTCACCTACCTAGACAGACCAGAAGATAGCAATATCACCTCAGGAGTGAAATTATTTTCTTTAAGAGTCAGCTTCCGTCATTATTTTCTTTAAGAGTCAGCTTTCCAACTACTTTCCTTGTGCATTTACTGCACTGATACTGTAACCAACAAGCCTGTCTACTACTAAAGTATATAAACTGTGTGTACATGCCTTGTCTGCTCAAATGATAAACTGCCTAGAACACCCCAAATATGTCCATGGGACAATACAAAGTGATAAAGCAAATTTTTCGCATATTCTCAGTCCTAAAAAAAACCACCACCAGCAGTCAAAACAAAAAAACTCCAGATAATTATGTTTCTATCTTCATAAATAAATCAAGACTTTTACCTTACATGTAGTACAACAATGTATCATACACTGTGCTAAGACACTAACATTTCAGGTACAGATTTTTGAGGAAACTGATGCTTCAATGGAAGTTAGACTATTTTTTCCCAGTTGTGACAGAGGGGGGAAAAAAAAAAAAAAAAGGAAAAAATAAAGAAAAGGCTAAGCAGCTTATCTGCTCCCATTTGAAAGTAAACAAATGCCCCAACTAGATGTTTGATGTGTAGAGAAGCAATTTTAATTAAAAACGAAGCCAAGTACTGACTCCTTGTTAAAACACATGATAAAAGAAGTAAGTCTCTTGCTATAATCCAATGGTAGATTATTTAAAAAGGACTTGCAGAGGAAATAAAGGGTTAACAACTACGAAGCTTCACCTATTTGTACCTTTTCTAGCCCTAAGCCATGAAATTTCATCCAATCATACCTATACTGCACTTAATCACCAGGTCTGACTACAGTAATGTTTATTTTTTTTGTTTAAAGCACATTTTCCAAGAAGGTACCTATTTTTGATCAGCAGAAGATGGTGAAATGGAGATACCACCATTCTTCTTAGTTAGCTGTTCCAGCACTGCTAAAAATATGTGCTTAGTTCAAACCCTGAGAGCTTAGTTTACAGCCTCTGGGTTTTCATACCTGTGCAAGATCCATTAGCAAGCCTTTCAGTACCCCGATTCATCCCCATAAAAGTATATATACAGCAACACAGACATTTTGCATTCCTTTTTGATAAGACAAACATATTGAACTCCTTAAGTCCTTGCTATTTGGGATTTCCTCCAGCCTTCAATTCTTTTTAGCAATCACCCCCTTAAACCTTTGCAGTTCTGCAAGATTCTTTAACACAAACTTAGATTCCAGAACAACATGAAGTTCCAGCACTCTTGGTACTCCCCGATACAGCTCCCCCCTCTATTTCCACACAATCATCACATCACTCTGCTTTGACACATCATCTTAGTAGAGGCATCTCATGACTTCTCTACAGTCACGACTTTCAAATGCACTCTACTACTACTTTTCAGAACAGTTTCCTACCCTGTAGATCTGCCCTGCATCCCCTTTGAGACACCTTTTGTTTTTTTTCTAAATGGATTGACCAAGTCCCTTTTTTGTCCTCATTTTTGAGGACACTATTTACCAACATTGGTACCATCTGTAAATATTTATCAACAACTGCAGTTACTTCAGACCACCAGCAACAGCATCAAGTAGCAACATTAAGTAGTGATCAAGTATTTTTCTCATGATTTAGCACTACACTGCACACTAAGCTAACCAGCCTGCATATTGCTATTGCAATTTCTGCTCTCAGTCATTTCTGCTTTCAGCAAGGGGTTGGCTGGAGGTCCCTCCCATACGTCTTAATGTAAAACCTTACATTAACAATTAATTAAAATTAATTCCAGTCAACTTTATACTACTTGTGCTACACTCCATAAAGCTATGATAATTACACATCTCTGGCTTTTTTACTTTACAGATCTGATTCTACAAATTCCATATGCATCTTTATCCACATGAGCTGACTTGCTGAAGTCAACAGGAATGTTTACAGTTTAGCACAGACATAATTGTTTGTCGATCTGCTCATGTTTTTCATTTTATTTGGTGCACATGGACAAACAAAAAGGTGATGTGTTCCTATAAATATCAAGACATTCTGAAATTTTGAATATTGAAAATTTTACTCCCACAAATACTCAACCATACAGCATACATGAAGATGATGCTCTGTAAAGTTTATAATTTGCAGTACTAATGGGAAGGACAGACAGCGCAGAAGCACATGCAGTAGCTGCATCAGAATCACACAAACAAATGCGGAGAAACAAAGACACCAATCCTGCATAGACCTTCTTTAGCCCTATAAAAAAAATGATGTATTACAAAATTACGAAGATTTGCACTAGCTCTTCAAGTAACCTACTAAAGCCTCAGCACCCTTCAGTGATAAAACAGTAGTGATGAAATCTTAACCAAAAAATATAACATTTATTTTCTATGCCATCCAACGTAGAATAGCTGCAGAATAAATATGGTTCCTCCCCTCCGACTGCTTTATCTAGGTCAAAAAACTCCTTAAAGGCAGGAAGTTGCAGGAAACAAGTGTCACTACACATCAACTTTTTATCATGAAAACAAGCAAGACAGCAGATAAAACCACCACCTTCCCAATATTTCATTATGAAGTTCCATGAAGTACATCAGCTTATTAGTAAACACAAGACTGTAGTGAAAACTCAAAGGCTGCAAGAGATGGCCTCACACTATCACATGACAAATTCATAATTTTCTTTGAAATATTTTTTTCCCAGTGTTTTACGTCATTTTATATAAGGTAATGAGACTTGAGAGGTCTTGAAGGCACTGCTGTATTTACTGAAAAATAAAGTAAATCAGATGCACAATCATCTTATTTTGCATAGCTTAGATACGACTATGTGAAAAAAAATGTTTGCTTTCTGCATGAGAATTACATACGCTAAAAAAAACCAACCAAACAAAACCCCACAACACCACCAAAAAATGCAACAGCAGCAGAATTATTCCACAACAGAATTATTTTCTAAAACACATCTACTTCCGTGAAGGACTAATATTTACAAGACAATGTCATTTCCTGATCATAAGCAAATTAATCATACACCTTTAAAAACAAAAAGTGAAAGATTAACTTATTTTCTTTATTAACTTACACTTAACTGATAGCTAAAGTTGCCTCTTCCTACTCTAACATAGTGCATTTTACAACTGAAGATCAGTATTGTATTTTGATTTAATCAACACAAAGCAAAGAATGATTTAATTTACATATCTCTTACCTCATTATTATAGCTGAAGGTAAGAATCTCAAACTCTCTTTCAACTACAGATTCTTAGAACAGACAGATTTAATACTGACTTTGCACCTTTAACCAAAACAATATTAGTCTTGCTTCTGTCATAGAACTGGAACTTAACAAATGATAAAGAAACCATCAATTTTTAAGATGATTTCCCAGTTTATAGTATTGCACAAAACTATACACAGAATGGACTTACTTTTATAGCTATAGATGGACATCTATCAATGTACAATCATTTGTAAGATCAGTAACACTGTAGAATTAGGTAAGAAAGTTTCATATACATATCAATCATACCAACAGAAAAAGTAAGGCAAGTGCGAATTAATCCGAATAGAAAACTGTTTAAGCTTTTCCTTAACCACCTGATTGGTGTATGACAATTTGCAACACTGTTTCAGTAATTTAAAAAAAAAAAAAAAAAAAAATCACTCATCAGGTAGGTGCAATTGAGAGGGAAATATGAAAAAGGTAACAGAAACAAGTGTAACACAAAGTACGACTACAGAAACTTCATGCTCATCTCTCTATTTTCATTTCAAGTAATATGCGCTCTACCTTCTTCCTCCCACATTCCTTTTCAATCAGATCTGCTTATGTGAGAACACTACTGCTACTGAGCTTGACATTTGCAAATCCTACTTTAAAGTAGCCAAAAAAACACCTATAAACATAGCCCAGTTAACCTTATTAGTCATTATGGCATGGGACACAGTGCCTGCTAAAGAAAGTAAATAAAAGTTTCTGGAGTCTAATTCATAAGTCACAGCCAAGTCCAAGGTTTCTTAGTTTTATGCTTAGAGGTAATTTATAAGTTATTCATAGTTTTAATACAACCACTAGGCAATTCCAAAATACTCCTCTGAACATAAATCAATCACGTAAGGTCTCAAAAAAAAAAAAAAAAATCAGCTAGCTGTCTTCCTTACAAGCAACTGTGTCGATCAAGTGTTGTCAAGAAAGAGAAAAAGCAGGTGCCAATTTGGCCTGAGGTATTAATCTATACTGACAAATATATTCCTTGAAAAAAGTGTTTTGTCTGATTTCTTAAAGTATCTAACACTTATATTCATAAAGAAAAATCTTTAAAACAAACCATAAGCCAAAACCAAAGAACATTCTTCCTAAGCAAGCAAGTAATACTGTCTAAGGAGATGTTATGATCTGTTTCAACTGTTAAGCCAAACCTCAGTAGTTTCCAGTGAGAAATTTTCACTGAGCACACGTGCAGCCACAACTCTAACTCATACAGCAATCACATCTTTGCATACAATTTAAGTAACTGCAATAAGATGACAGAAAAAATTGCACTGATACACGAGAGGTTCTCTACAGTCTGTTGTGCTATTTGCTGCTCAGGTAACACTGAACACAAACTTTTCCAGAGATTTACTTAGTGAATAGATATACCTGACCCTTGTTCAGAATCTACTGGCCTTCATTGGTATGAAAGCTTCTAGTACTTAAAAGACGGTAATAACACCACTTTGCAGATCCAGACCACAAGACCACACTAAAAATATTGATTCAGCCTTCTGTATACTAGGAGGAAAAGCACAAGAACGCAAACAAATAAATTTTGTTTTCAGCCATACGGGCTTGATTTAGGATTAGCTAGTAGATGTTAAGCTAAAGTGAAACGTGCTTGGTGTAGTTTACTGTAAGAGCTCCTGTACTTAGTAATGTAAAGAAAGCTATAAAATGAATGACAGAATGGGAGAATTATTTACTGTCTCTTATTATAAAAGAGCTAACTTAAGTTGCATTAAATGAAATTACCAGGTGTCAAGTTCAAAAAGCTCAGAAAAAAAGAGGTATTTTTTCCCAACACGGCCTCCAATTACATTGCGGAACTCACTACCCAAGGACACAAGAGGTTTATGGGGGTTTAAAAAAAAAACAAAACAAACATTAAATGCTTTTGAACTCAAAGAGAAATCAACTCTGTCTCTGGGATCCAAAAGCAAAAAACAAGAGCAACACAACCATTTGCCTTTATCCATTTTTATGGTCCTCCTTAGACAGGTGCAACTGACTACTCTTGGAGGCAGGTAACCGACTAGATGCATCTTTGTTCTGACTTAGAAATGCTGTTCTTGTGTTAATGGCATCTTGTTTATGATTCACAAATCTATACTTCCACAAAACCAAAAGTAATTACTAAAATACAAAATATATGTTTTTGTCAAAATGAACAAGATATTATCTTGGAACAGTCAAGCCCAAGACGTCAGGATCTTCATGAACTGAAATGCTAATGTACAAAGCACATCCAAGAAACTCAAAAATAAAACCAAAATGTAACAACTTCTTCAGAGCTAAGCTGTACCCAGAAGTCAGTCTGCTTTTTCCAGATGTATCAGTTACATCTGGCTGGAGTCCTGCCTCTCCAAAAGCTGTATACAAGAACTCTGTCAACAACTGTTGTTGTGCCCAACACAGAAGGTCTTTTTCAAGCCAAGTACCTCAAAAGTCAAATATTAATGTTACTATTTACCTAGCAATATATCCTAACAATGCGTTCACTGCGGTTGGGGGAAATTTGACAAACATCAAATGAAACCAATTAAAACCCATGAACTTTATGGAGAGTGATAGTCCATGCATCTTAAAGGTAGACTAATTGAACTAACGAAGAAAGACTAATTGAACTCCTTTAAGTTGTGTGTATTTAACAGGAGACTCTCAAACCTCTTTCATCCCATGCCTCTGTGTGTTATGACACTAACAGGAGAGATACTCACTGGACATGAACAAAAAATTTGCTGTTTTGCCTCAGATCCCATTTTATTCATCTAACAAGATGACAGCTGGTTTGTATATGCACAAGTACATATGTAAGTCTGTCAAGAATTGGAAAAACAAAAACACACTTCCCACTGCTATTACCTCCTGCTTGAGAATTTAAACATTCGAATTGTGAGTGAGCGTTCCAGGGAAGCATTAAAACTAGCAACCAGAACAGTTATCTTAATGCACAGTAATGCTACATTTCATGGCATTTATAACTGTAGAAAGATGCCCTTATTATAAGTAAAAGTATATTGTAACATTAATAATTTAATTTCCCCAGATGTTAAAATGTGGCTTTTGCAGGAGACTTCAAAGCTGTATTTCTATTTTTCCCTTCCAAAAACAGGAAGTTCAATAACATTATTAATGCAATTATATTTAAACACTGTGCTAAACAAAACAAAAAAAAAAAAGGACACTGGAATTACATATAATTATTTGTGACAATTAAATAAGACATTTCAAGCTCATAGCAGTATTTTACTTGGAGTCATCTGTAAGTCGCTATTAATTAGAAAAAACAGAGATGGGCCCTCCATTCTTCGTTTCCAAGATCACTTAAAAACAAACAGAAGGACAGGACACCCTGATTTTTTTAACTTTGCCTGCCATTAAAAAAAAAAATAAAAAAAAAATAAAAATTATTGTGTAGTCATAGGCAAAGCATATTACTGGCAATGTACTAGGATTAAACAACAACAACAAAAATAGATCTAGTGATTACTCGAGCTGGAGGTTAGCAATCATCAGTCTTGAACTCACACCAAAACTACCTTCCTTCCAATCATGTTTCAACTGTTAATTAATGTTTACATTATACGGAAGTAACTAGGTTTGATTCCTAAAATTCAGGAGATCGTCTTCAGTAAGACCAGTTAAATCTACAATGAAACTCAAGAGCACGGCTACAAACAATATTAGTCATCAGTAATTCACAGTAATGAGTTGCTTTAAGCAGATAACGTCTGCTTTGAATTTGCCTGAAGACTTCTGTTTAAAAAAAAAAAAAGGCAGCTTTACAAATAGTGAAACTACTATTTCCCTATACAACTCCAGTAAGACTTTCATTTTATAAACATTAAAAAATAAAAATAAAGCAGCATTTGATCTTAATCACCAATCTAACTATGACCCTGTAGATTTTGCCTGCCCTTCAAGATAAAACTCATCCCTGTGCCTGTTGACTGAAGAAATCCGAGTTCACCCAGTGTACACACTGCTCCATTGTTTCTAGCCAGGACTGAAGGTATGCCACCTTTTATTTACAAGACTTGATGGAAGATCACACCTACATTTTGTAACCAGGAGATAACTACTTCAACCAGCTTACAGATCTTGAAACCAAAGGCTAACAGTGTGCAGTCTAAGAAATGGTGTAATCACTGAACACAGCCAGTTTCAAGCAAATACTAGTTTCTGTAACACCACCCACATACACTTGTGAAGAAATTTTAACTGCACAGAAGTTTTCATCATTGTTCAATAAAAGTGACACAGAAAAAATCCTTCAGAATTTTCCTTCCCCTTAAAAAGTGACAATGATAGAACTAAAATAAATTACAAGTCAATAATTACATGGACAATGGACAGCGTGAAGAAGCAGCGCTTTTTTTTTTTTCCTGAGGCCTTAAGCATTTAACAGAATACTACTGATTAAATTACTCAAACTAATTCTAGACTGTTTGCAATCAACATATAATGAACAATGACTTGCTTTCAATTAGGGTATTATACTAAACTGTTTACAAAGAAAAAAGTATTTGATCTATATTTCATAAATGTGTTTGAGTAAAATATACATGCCAAATGATTATTAATATTAAAAAGCAGAAAGCAAAAATAGAAGTTACAGTTAAAGGTCAAACAAGTCATCCAACAGTATTCATGATTATACAACTCTACACACACTGGCACTGTTAAACCCTTTCAGAATGAGCATTTCCTAGAAAGCAGAAAGGTAAGACCATTTGATTTTCAGAGGAACCAGGTGGGGAAACTAACATTAAGACGTCAAAGTGGAAAATATAAACCATCAATGTCCTAAACACAGTTTAAAAACTTGTAAGGCATTAACACTGTGTCACTAATGCCATGTGTTTTATAAAGGTAAAACACTCGTAACCTTTTAGGTGTTTCTTAGTCAAGACAACTAAAATTATACTAAACCAAAACACTTTCACTTTTCCTACATGATACTCCTCAAAACATAGATTACTTATTTATAGTGCAACGTATCCTTAAACGTAGTAGGTAGGCCTCACACACTGCCCTAGAAAATTATTTTGCAAAGACAGTTAATGTTTGGTAATGTTAAAGGAATGTATTACTATTTAAAAACCCATTTGTTGTCATGTAAGGAAACACATTTTAAAACACTAAGACTAGCAGAAGTATTTCGTGTGGATGATTCAGTTCGCCCATAAAAATCAGCGTTACAATTAGGCAAAGAGGCAGAAACTACCATAAATCAGAGGGTGATCAAACCCCCCCTACATTCTGCAAAAGCATCAAGGGTGTTACAAAATTTACTTAGCACTGATCTTAAATTCAGAAATTCCAGATATGTGGATAACCACTTGACTGGTTTCCTTTGAAGCACGTAAACAATACTCAAGGGTGTATCCAATTCTATTTGCTAATTACAATACCTCCAAGCACTGCTGCAGACAGATTTGCTCCCAAACTCACAACAGATACTGCTACGTGAAAGACACGGCACGGGAGGAGGGTCACCATTTGTCAACCACCAGCCCCGGAGGTGCCGGGGTCTCACGCTTCCCACCTGTACCAGCGACTGCCGGAGGGGCTG